>JAOXXN010000480.1:262394-274374 GCA_026770055.1 Myrmophylax atrothorax
ACATAGATCAGAAGGGACAAGCATCGCCTGACTTAGGCAACCAAAGAGGTATTTCATATCATCTGACATCATCAAGAATTATAAAAAGAGAGGGAGGTGGAGCTTCTGTCTCTCTTTTGTCTTAACTTTAGACCTGTGAGGACACCCTGCCCTGCCGAGATTGGGCCTTGCCACCATCCCCACTGTGTTTTCTGGGGAGGGGAACATTTGCTTGTTAATTTTTCTCCTCTCTTGCTGGGAGTTTTCTCTGGAAGAGTTTTTGGGAGGTTTTTTAGAGTTTGGGTGGTTAAAATCTGTATTATTTGGTTGAGCGACTCAGTAAAGTTATTATTTCTTTTCACATTTGTGTATATATATGTGTTATATTCTGGTTTTAATTTTCTTCTGTGTAAATATAAAAACCTTTTCATTTCAAAGTTCTTGGTTTTTTTTCCTCCCTCCCTTTCCTTTGGAGGGGGGAGTGTTCTTACAGGCAAGTGGGCACTTGGCATTTTGCCAAGCTAAACTCAAACAGTTGGTAAACTGGACCATAAAGTTACAGCATGACTGGAACTCATTTGCTATTTAAATATGGATACCCAATGCTGTGAATTTTTTCATTTTGTTGAATCTGTAGTTTAAAAGAACTTATTTTACATCAGACCTTTGGCAGCCATTTAGTGTATTTCTGTATAGACTCTTCTCTGTCTTTGTTTTTCCCCTTCAAAACTTTAATCTTTATTCTAGGAAGGTAATACAGACTGAAATTAAATAGTTTAAATTAAAAAATAAATTAAATCTTTTATATGAAAGCAAAATAACATTCTTCTCTGATAAGAATCCTTCTGAAATTTAATTCTCTTAGATTTATCAGTCCTGGCCTTTAGTTAGATTGTGATGAAAAAGAATTGGTTCTACCTAACTTTATTTTGAATATTAAATTTTGGGCCTTGAGTACTAATAGTTACACTGCCACAAGAGGTGTGTGAGGGCATGTCATGGGAAGACTCACAGGCTGCTGTATAAGCTGGCAGCAAGTGCTGCTCTGCGTGGTGCTTTCCCTGCAGTCAGGCTTTTTAAAATAACATACCCTGCAGCCTGTGGAATGGAAACCTAAAATTGTTTCTTTTTGTCTTTGTCTCTTGCAGAAGCTCCACCAAAGGTGGAAGACAATCCTGCTGAAGCATTCACCGACTCCTCTCTCTTTGCTCACTGGGGGCAGGATCTCAGTCCCGAGAACAGGCGCGTGGCACTGAAGCAGTTCCAGTACTACGGCTACAACGCGTACCTGAGTGACCGCCTGCCCCTGGACCGGCCCCTGCCCGACCTGCGGCCCCACGGGTGAGTGCCCCTGCCATGCTGCCCCTGCCATGCTGGCACCCTGCCCCTGCCACCCTGCCACCCTGCCTGAGCCACCCTGCCACCCTGCCCGAGCTGCCCTGCCCCTGCCGCACCCCAGCCCTGGGGCTGCTGGCTCCTTTTCACCTGGGAGCGTCACACTGTGGGAGCGTCACACTGTGGGATCATGTCACAGCTTGGTTCCATACGATGGCCAAAACGGGTGGTTTCTATCAGACACATGAAGGCTGTAAATTTTAAATGCCCAAAGCAAGAAATCCCCCTGTTAAAGTCCCAGTTAAGCATTCATTAAAAGTTCTCCAAGATCCAGTTGAACCTTAATCTTACCTACATTTTAAATTAGATAGCGAGTGTTTTATTGCTAAAAGAAGGACCTTTTAATGTTAAATTCCAGTTTTATTAGAAAATCTGAGTAAAATAGGAAGAAAATAAGAACTGCTCTCCTTGAAAGTCCAGAACTGCTGATTAAGATCAGTAGGCAGGTAAAACTGTTGCACTGTTGTGAGGAAATACACACTTTGGTGAAGCAGCCTGTGCCAGCAACATGCCCATAGAGCCTCCTTCACTGGGAAGTTCTCTGCTAGGCAGGATGCAAAGCAAGTCTGTCAGACAGGGTGAGTGTATCCAGTGTTATTCCACAGTGGCTTGGTGAGATGGGTGGGACCAGTGGAGTGAAGAACCTTCCCTTCAGTGTACCTGTGCCCTGTTCTGCTAGGAACATTCACAGAGACAGTTAATGCTCAGCTTATTTTAAGCCTTGGATATATATCTGATCCTTGGAACAAACAGCAGCTCTGGAGATGGAAAAATGGATGGAGGGATAACTAGTTTTTTGCAGCTTGTTAGAAAAATAAATCATTAAAATAAACATACTGGGTACTTACTGAATCAAACATGTGATCGTTTTCACTTATTTTAACCAAATATTTTAATAACTAAAGCAGTAAGCAGTGCATTTTGCTGTACATTAAATTGTTTGATTATAATGAAAATATATGAGCCTCATCCCAGGCAGCACTTTAGCTGTATCTGCACTATATATTATTGTATACTGCATTTTAGAGATATTTTTGTTGCAGATTTGCAGAAATATCGACTTTAGGAAAGCAAATTCCACGCAATTTTATTTGCCTTTTGGTTAAATTACTCTAGCATTGGCTATAGGGACAGTAGTCTCTCTCTCTCTGTTTTGCTCTCTTGCTCTTTTTTTTTTTAGTTATAAACTAATCTAGAGGAAAAAGAAATCTGTCACTAACGAGACATCAGTGATAGAAATGTTTCTGTTCTTATCTCTCTTTTGAAATTGCTCTTCTGAATGATTTAAATTAAATTTTTTATAACTTGGGGTTTTAAAAATTAAAAAGACAGAGAAAATGAATGCTGCTGTAATAAATTAAGGTTAGGGTTTTCAAAGACACTCCAGCTGGAAATGAATCATGATCCTAATTTCTGTGAAATGTTTGATCCTTAGTTGACTGTCTGCCAGAAACATGTTAGACATCACAGTATGTTTATGGGCATGTACATACAAAATAATGGCTGACACCGAAATGTAGTAAATTCTGATACTGAGGGGAATGAAATGTGTTATCAGGCAGTATGCAAACTATTTGCTGTATCTACAGCACCCTGTGGAGTACAGAGCTATGGGGTGTTCTGAAAGCTATGCTGCTGAAATAAAGAATTCTCACTGCTGATAGGCAAATTCTCACTTTGTGAGAGCACATGCCTGACCATTGGGGGGAAAAAAACCTACTCTGAGAGTATGGTTTCCACTGTAATAATCAATTTTTAGGATTTGTTGCACCTGTTTTTAAGCCAATTGCGCTCGCTTTCTGAGTCTGTATAGATGTATTTAAATTATCCGTGGGCAGATACCAGGCTCAAGCAGCAGAGCGTGAGAGCCGAGGGCAGCTTGGTCTGAAGGGAGCACACAGCAAGTGGCACGGAGACCGAGTTAACCAGCTCTGCTGGCCCTTAGTCAGTTGTGGTATTCCTGTCCTGAACAGAAATGCACGAAAGCACAGCTATGACAGAGGCACTGCAGTAGCCCTGGACAGACTCAGCCTAGGCCTAACCAAGCTCTTTAGCCTGGATTTAGCAGTGGTTCTGCAAGAGTCAGAGTGACACTGGAATCCCAGCAAAGGCTTGTGGGTGGGTGGCTAAAGGAGTAGAGTTCACATGTTGTGTCTGGGCTCAGTTGTGATCTATTGTCTGTATTCATAACCTATCACATGAAATATTGGAATTTGGAAAGACAACAGAAATGTATGTGTAACTGAAATCTAGTGTAATTCATACATGCTTAGCCCCAGTTGACACTAGGAGAATTAAGTGATCAGCCAAAAGTGTGTGGTGTAATAGCCCATTTTATGTCATACTAGTATGACTCAGCCTTGAACTTCTTTCTGCCTGCAGTGCTCTGAGAATTCACATCAATATATCTTAGCAGGGGAGCTCAGCATTTCTCCACAAGGTTCTGCAGTGACAAAGGCTGCTCCACATATGTAATGACCCCGTGTTAGAGCACAGAGTATTTTCCAGGGTTGGTATTGATAACATTTAATGCCATGACAAAACCGGAGGACAGTTAGAGATTGCTGAGCCACAGCACATGTGGAGGAGAGGGCAAAAACCTTGTCCAGTCCTCCCCTGTGTGTGGCATGCAGAGATAGGAGAGCACATTTAGTAGGTAGGTCAGTGCACCCTGCCCAAACCTCTCAACTCTGGCTTCTCTGGTAAAAGGGGATCATCAGTCAGATGGAAACACCCAGCAGATATGACAGTTTTCCACCTTGCAGTGGGATTTTCTCATGTTTTAGGTGCTGCAGAGTGGTTTTGACCCTCGGTACAGTCATGAGCCTTGTGTCCACTTCTGAATTTGATCACTGTTCACTGAGTGTATTTGTGCTGGCACAGCAGAGTCCCCAGCACAGTCCAATCTCTTATAATACTGATTGCAATAAATAACTCCCCTGGATACCTCAGCCTTCTCAAGTAATTGTCACATCCTGAATTGGGCTCTGTTTTTGCAGCACTTGATGGTGGTACAAGCATTATTGAGGAGTACTGCTTGTACTGCCTCTTCCAGGGCCTGCATTCATTTTGTGCTGCTGAAATTGGGTGCTCTGCTGTTTGCCACCCTTATTTGCATCTGTTAGCCAATAACATATCTACATCTCAGACTAACCAATAACTTGTGGCTCTAATGAGCTTGGAAGCATTGAGGAAGCCAATGTTGTCCTTGCTGTGTGCAGAACAGGATAATATTTCTGTGTTAGTTATAATTCTGTTGTGCTCATTACTTTAAGTAGGGCAGGCACTATCCACGAAGCTTGTCGTGAGTGAAATGGGAATGAAACAAGCTCACACAAAAATCCATTATTAAAAGTTAGGTTGTTTAGGGATCCTAAAGCTGTCTACTGAACTCCTTTTGAGTGGATGCACTTAGGATTCTACTTTGTTGGCTTGTAAAATTGCTGTTGCCTGATCCAGTGTGCCAAAGTACACTTGGGAGAGAGAGATAACATTCTTCTTTGCTCATGTGATGAGTGAGGGAATGGTAGTGGCAAAGGAGGAGCGCAGCAGGACCCCAGCAGAGGAGCTGTTTCAAAGAGTTTTGCTCCTGCACAGGCTGCTTGATGTGGAGGAGCCTGACCAGTAGATGCAAATCAACTTTTTCAGTCAGTGTAACTGACTGAAAGAAAGTGAAGAAGCAAAAGAAAGAACCAGAGGCAGGAAGGGTGGAGGGGAAAAGAAGCACTTAAAGCTCAAATGCTTATTCTTTGGAGATTGTCTAATAGTGTCGTATAGTGTGTGGCTTGCAGCAGATTTTGCCCTTTTCCTGGCTGAGGTAGTGCTGTTTGGCATCTAGACAAGTGCAGAGGAGAGGTCCTGTTTCCTCTGCAGAGAAAGGCTTTGCCTGTTTTAGAAGTACTTCATGTTTTAAACAATTCACCAATCCCAAATTGTGTTACTTAGAGGCTCCATTTGGCAAGGAACAATGGTCAAAATCTAGAAAAGCAGCAAAATTATGTTTCTTGTAAGGTGGGCACAAACAGCAGGCAAGAGGTCCTCTGAATGCACACGTGACTACAAGGGAGAAAAATCAAGCTGGTTGAGGAGAGTGATGGGATTTAGGACAAAAGTTGTTTATGTGTCTACATCTGTCCAAAATACCATGGTGGTATATGCAATCCTGGATGTAGCATGCAAGATTTCTATAAAGTTTTTCCTTTATTAAAATTGATGAAAGAGAAACAGTTGATTTCAAATTGTGAGGTTCAGGCTGGGCATTTGTATGTCAGCTGTGCTTCTCCCCAAAAGGCAGCTCCTACAGACCATCAATGTTTGCTTCCACATGTCCCTGGGAAATAGTTCTGTTTTGCTGGGCTTATGTTAGTGATGGATGTGGCTCCATGTTCATTTCTGACCAAGTTGTTTTGTTGCTGCTGGTGAAGGAGAGCATAAATAGTGCATGTTGTATTTGATGTTTCAAAGGTGTTGCTTAAAAAGAGCATGCAAACCTGTGTTACCTATTGTATTGCTTTGCACAAAAGTCCTAAAATTACAAAAGTATTTAGCATTCTTCTTAAATACCTAGTGTTTAATTCTGTCATTATTTCCTGCTCTCTTTTACTTTCTCTATCTCTACCTCTGGTTCTTCTTTTCCTTGTCCTACCTTTGCCTGCCTTCAGAGTGTCTCACAGCAGTAGTGTGACTGCCTGACCAGCCCCCTGGGATTCCAGTCTGAGCTTCACTTTGTCGTGTTGGGTGCATCTCCTCAAATGGCTGCTCTAGAATTGTTTAATATCATTGTCAGTGACATCAAATCTGCTGGAGCAGTAGCCTAAGTTAGTAGTGATGTACACTTGTACAGGGAAAAAAGCCATTCTTACGTTGTTCCATGCCAGTTGGGTTAGCATAGCTCAGTTAACACTTAAAATACTGATAATGGCAAGAGAAAAAATGAAATATGAACACAAAATTAAATCATCAACATAAATAGTTAAGATGCTGTTCTTACAAGACTCGGTTCTTTTGCCAGAGTTTTAGTGGTGCTATTTATTTCATTTATGCCAGAACGAGATTTTTTTTTTGCTTGTATATATCTTGAACTTCTATTTGACATTTTGGCTGTTGATAAAATGTTACCAGTTCTTGAAGAAAGTACCATTCTGTTTCTATTTGTGCTTCTGAGAAGCTCCTACTCTATTGGAACTAAAGCTCCCTCCCACATATGTTCTTAAAACTACACTTTAAACCCAATTGTTTTAGTAATATGCTTATTGCACCTTGTGGGGTTTTTTAAAAAGTGGAATATATGCTATAATTTCATGATTAAAACAAAAAGCATGGTTTTTTGCCATTGTTGGCCTGTGATACCCATGTAACTCTTGGTGACAGGTTCTTAAAAATTGAAGAAAATATTTCTTGTTCATAATTTATGTACCTGTTTGTAAAAGGTCTCAGAGAAAAGTTATTAATGCAGGAAATCATTCTTATTTTGTTGCTCTTACTGCATAGTTATGCCAAACTAATTTTAACGTGACTGGCTGAATTGTCTTCTCTCAATGCATATGTTCTAGAGGAACATAGTTGTCTTGTGGACAAATATTTGAAAGAAGATTCATAATGTGTGCTGTCCTCCATTTACCAGAGTTGTGCTTGAAACAGAACGCTGGGAGTTTCTCTAAATTTGTGGTAACCATGACAACTGCTACTTTAGTGTTATTAGCCTAATGTAATCCAGCAGAGTAGGTTGCTAGTGGTAATTTTTAGCTACATTGGACTGATACTCATTATTGTAGTTCTAAATAATACTTGGAGTTTGTGTTTTAAACCTGGCCAGAATGCTGCAATACCTCCTCTGCCTCGAGGATGTGTTTGTTGAGTGCAGCCTCCCTGTGTGCAGGGGCAGGGTGGGCTCTGGTCCGAGCCCCTGGATGAGTCCGAGGCAGAGCTGCCACTGGAACTTGGACCTCGCTGGTTGCCACGCAACCGTTCCGTTCCCGGAGCTTAACGGATCTCGGAGTTTGATCTGTACCATTTCCTCTCTTTTTCCCCCTTCAACACATATACAGGCAACCTTTCTCTGTAGCTATTCTTTGTTCATTCCTATAATTATGGAATTTTATTGCTCGTAAAACTGGGCATAGAGCAGATGACAGACATACTTGTGAAACTGCACAAGTGCTCTGCATTCTGTGCATGATCTGGGGCGGGGTTAATTCTGATTTGTTTAAATAAAAAAATAAAGTAGGTAATTTTTATTGTCATCACCTGATATGAAAAACAATTTACACAGGAAAATATGTTTTTTTGAAAACGACACACACATTGAAAAATAAGTGAATTTGAGCTGGAAGTGAGTGAATCTGAAGGGAAAAAATAAAACAAACATGAACCCAGTTTTGAAATGTGTCCTCTTTGAAAATTAGTCCATTTGAAAAGACTAAAGAAATCATATGCAACAGGACCCTAATTCTATTCTCTTGTCACATGTAGTTGTCTTTTAAAGTAGTATGGTGGTGCCAAAACAGAGTCAAACGATATTTGCACATTAAATCCTTTGCTCTTGTCTGCACAAGTTGCCAGCAATGGCAAATCTTTTCAAGTGTGATATAAATTAAAAATATGTAAGATGTAAATGAACGCAGGTAGGAAAACCAGTAGAAATAACTTCCTTTAAATAGATGGAAGACACATCAGAAGCAGAAATTTTGTCTGAACATTTCAGTTTATGCATGGATGTACAGCAGGGCAGAAGTGTATTTGGGACTAGTTTTGTCAAGTGGAACATTTTTGGAATATAATTTGTCACTAATTTCTTACAATAGTGTATTTTACATAAATCTTAACCTGAGATTAATTGATGGAGAAGAAAAAAAATCAGTATTTAAGGCAGGAAGTTCTTTGAACTATTTTCAGTGAATTTTCATTGCCATTCAATATATTTTCCAAAATCACTCTGTTGCTCTCTATCTGATAGGTGCCATATCTTACCATATTTGCTAAAGCTTCATTTTTATCTTCTTTGTACACTGTTACAGCTGAGGATAGCAAACATTGCTGGGCCTAAGCAAGACAGCTGAAAGATAGATTGGCTGTAGCTTTGTTTGCTGGCCCATTTTATACCTATGCATTCTGGCTGCAAGTGAGTCACTCATGTAACAGGCTTTGTGCATTCTTTACAGGGTAATACTGAAAATCATCTCAGTATATTTAAACCTCTTAACTAGTTCTTAGTCTGTTTGAACCCAAATTTTCAAAACTCAGGTGAAATTTCAATTGTTGCATCAAAGAAAACTGTGGTAGCTTTGTAAAGGTGTGCAGGAGACTAGAGTTCTGTTGGTAATTTCTCATTGTACCTCTGCACATTTCTACACCTAGCTTCCATGTAAGTGATGTATCCACTAATTAATAGCATCCAGTTTGCAGACAGTGCTTTTTTTTGTCAATGCAGGATGGCATGGACATGCACACACAGCATGTGCCATAACCAGGTCTGTTCTTCAAGGACCTGGATTTGTAATGGTGTTAACATCTTTCAGAAAAATGTCATTGTTAGTATTTAAGAATTGTAAGTACAGGGGCCTCCCAGCCAGTTTGACCCTGAAACATGCACGTTGGAAATGTATTTTCAGATGCCACTTAACCCTGGTGACCCCTAACATTCACATTTGCCAAAGATTCACCTCAGCTTTGACAGTGCTGAGCCCAAGTCAATTTGTGCCTTCTTCAACCACTCAGGCATCTGAGCAGTGTTTTTAAGCAGGGCTTTTAGAGATTGCTCACTGCAGAAGGTGACCTTTCTTTTGTCATTATATCAGAGGTTAAAATACTCACTCTGCCTACAGGAGGCAGGTGTGGAAACTATCTGGTTTTCCTTACGAAATTTTGAAACATTATGTGTGTAAGAAGAGTTGGGGCTGTTCAGCCTAGAGAAGAGGAAATTCAGGGGGGATGGCATCAAGGTACATAAATATCTGAAGGGAGGCTGCAATGAGGGCAGACCCGGGTTCTTAGTGGTACCTGGTCATAGGACCAGAGGCAAGAGGCACAGACTGGAACACAAGTTGTGTAGTCTCCACCTTTAGAGACATCCTCAGGCTGTCTGGATAGGGTCCCTGGGCAGCAGGCTCTAGGTGACTCTGCTTGACCAGGGGATTGCACAGGATGACCTTCAGAGGTCCATTCCAACCTCACCCATCCTGTGATTCTTTATTGCCTCCCAATAAATTGCCCTGACACCTGACTTGCAGGCTCTGTGAAGGTGCCTTTAACTCCTTCAGCCCAAGTGGCACTTTTAAAAAAGAAACAATAAATATTAGCTTGCAAAATAAAGCAAAAAGCAATCACAACAGTTTGTGTGGCATTATAATCCAGAAGACTGGACATAGCTGTAAAGAGTGAAGTTGAGCATTTAAAATGCATGACCATCCATTGGAACAGGTGCTGCAATACAGGTCTTTCCTCCAGGGAACTTGCCCCAAACACGAGACTTACTTGATATCACTCCAACTTACTGTACATTTAATTGATCACAGAAAGTGGAATGCCCCTGAAAAGGGGGAGAGAAGATAATCACAACAAGCTGACAAGTAGTTATTTCTCTGGGGAGATCAGATAGGATTGAACTCATGCTCCTTCTGTCCTGGTTGAAGGTTTTAACTCCTGAACTACTGTTTAAAAGAGAAAACCAGTTCTGCCTTGCAGTAGTTGTCTTCTGGAGGAAAAGACAGCTCCCTCTGCCTCTTGTAGTGTTTTATTTTCATGGAAACCACTCAGGTTCCCATCTCTCTGAAAGTGCCTGTGGCTCTGATTAATTCAGAGGGCCCACAGAGCTTCACGAGAAAGCTTCTCCTTTTATGTCTTTCCTGCTTCTGAGCAGCTCTGTGCTTCACAGGTTGCATATCATTCTGCTGAAAAAATGCAATATTTAGATTTTTATTTAGGTTTCCTTTGTGAATTCCATTGGTAAGTCCTTCCTAGAAAATTCTGATTGCCAGCAAAACTTACCAAAACCAGTAGGATTCGTGACTGCACCTGCTTCTAAAGGCTAAGTATAGCAGATGTCCAAATGTAAGCCTTTATGGGAATCTGATGTTCAAGAGAAGTGGAATTTTATTACAAGTCATCTTTAATGAATTAGAGTTCACTTTAAAGAAAAAAAAAGGGGGAGGGGAGGCTCTTGGTGGTAATCGAATATAAATGACACAATGACAGTCCCACAAGCTGTTGTTACATTTGAGCTGCTGTCCACTGGCAATCAAATAAAAGCAAACAAAAAACAAAACCAAAAGTGACACGCTTTCAGCTCTTCTAAAAGCTTTAAAAAAAACTTTTCAGTCTGATGCTTGAAGCTGGGAGTTCTCTTACCAATGAATAGAGGATTAACACACGGGTAGAAATAGCAACTGGTATTGGAAAGAGAGTTTTGAGTTGTTATGCTGCCAAAAGATCAAGCCACAAGTGGGAATCAGTAAATCCGAACACCATTTTAATTGTTGCTCTCCTGTATTGATGACATGGAACAAAAAGCTGTGGATCTCTGTGAAGAGATTTCATATTTATTTCTGAAAGATGTATGAACCAGGTTCTAAAAAAAAATACAGTGTACACCTTTTAAGAACAGAACTGTTGTTACTTTCTCAAGACTGTGTAGAGGGAAAAGAACCTAAAATATTAAATAGCTTCTTTAATGTCATTTGCATCAATTTAAAGACTGAATTGGTTGACTTGCTGAATTTTGAATATTATGTGTATCTCAGTGGGTTTGGGTGTCAGGTGTCTTATGCACTGGCTTTTTTCAGAACCTTTGAAAACTTACATGTGATTTCATTATCTTGCTTGAACTTAAGTTTTGCACACCATCCAGCCCATGAAGAAAAATGCTTTTGTGGTTCTTCTCTGTATTTATTTGCTATGCCAATTAAAATAAAAAAATAAAAAACATGCTGTGCTTTCCCTTGGAACTGAAGAATTAATTTAGTTGAAAAGTAACATTCAAGCAGGATGTAAAAAATTGTAAATCCATCCATCCTTTCTGTGTGCTAAACACTGGCTTGGAATAATGCTTTCCACAGCTTAGAGCAGTTCCTGGCTGTAGTGAACCCTGGCATCCTGAGAGAAGACAGCCCCTTCAGTGCTGTCAGGAGGCAGAGGAGAGCATTAACACCAATCATTTCCATCTACACTCTATCCAGAAATGCTGCCTGTGTCAGCCTGTGGCCTCATTTCATCCTTGTAAATAGTTTCAGATCTGCAAAAAAGATAGAATTAATTGTTGCTTGGAAACATTGCATTAAAATACTAAAAGTTGCAGAGGAAAGTACTTAATTACTTTTACTTACTTAACTTGTGGCTATATTTAAAAAGCAAATATTCTGCTGATAGTTTGAAAAGGTGTAAAGTGGTAGTAGGTCTTCTTATTCATAAAATAACCAAATTTGAACCCTTTTTGAAATGAAGAAGGTGGTAAAAAACCCAAACCAGTAAAACACTAAGGAACTTTAAACTTGTAGGCAGCATACTGCTCTATGCACAAACAAGTTGCAATGTGCCTGAAATATCTACTTTTGAAAAAGGAAAGAAAAATCCACCAGGTTATGAGAGTGTTCCTTTTCCTCATTAAATCCCT
>JAOXXN010000480.1:276843-308010 GCA_026770055.1 Myrmophylax atrothorax
CACTGCAATTTGCTTGTGGAAATTCATTCCTGCACCTTTCAAACAGGAACTCAATGAATCTGAGTGGCTGTTGGTGCTGCAGGGCCTGAGGTCACTGGACACAGAGGAACTGGCCATAAGGCAGATGTAGAAGAAGAAAAATAATCTGGTTGGGGAAAAAAAGGTGGTTTCTAGAGTTTGAGTCTGACTTTCTATAATTTACAGGCAGTTATTCCAGTGGGCACATTGCAGAGCAGTATCACAAACATCAGTGTTTCTGAGAGCCTGTCATCACTGTGACGAGCTCTCTAAAAAATACACTTTGCACTGAGCTCTATGGACTTGTCAAAATTAGTCTTTTGCATTATTTCTTTGCCTCAAATAGATAAGAAATCACAGGAACTACTCAACCTTTCAGGAAAACTTTTTCAGCCGCATTTTTTTATTAGTACCAGTATTGGTACTGTACAGTATCATATTTTTATGATTGGCTGTGCCTTTTATTCAGGCTTGTCTTTCTTGCCCTCCAGTGCCTTAAATCCTTCGGCTCCCGGCCCCAAAGAGGGGAACAGAAATTGAGAGGAAGGTAACCTTTTGTTTGGCTGTCTTGGCTTTGTGTTACATGTCATTTTATACAAAATCACACTTTGCAGGGTGCTAGTCAGTATCCTAGAAAAATTCGACTCTCTCCAGGATTTTATGCTATTCCTCTAACCCTTTCTCTGGCATCTCTTGCCCGCAGTAGTAAATTAGATTTCTGCAGTCCTCTTTATCCCATAATGTATGCTGAAGATCTAGTAATAGGCATCCATTTGGAGCGGATGGAGCTTTGGTAGGATCGGGAGCGATTGTAAAGATGATTTATGGGCTTTTCTATTATTAGTCTAAATCTTGAAATATTTATTTTACCGTTTACTTTTGCTTTTACAGTATTCTATTTTCAATTCTTTTTCTCCCTCCAAGCATTGCCGAGACGAATCCTTTATATTTAGTGTCATTCTATGTTTTTGTTTGCCTTGCAAGGGTTGCTGCTCGTAAGATAAGTGGGTTACTCTGGGTTTCCCTGTGATGTTACCTGAGGGGGCACATGCTTGCTTTGTGCTTGCAGCTGGCTCCAGCCTCTGCCTCTTGCAGGGGCCTGTCAGAATCCTAATTAGAAGTGGGATGTTTACTTTCAGGCTTTTGCCAGGGGTGGCAACTCCTATAACTCTGTGTTAAGATTTCTTGCTGTGGTGCCACAGCCATGGATTTCACAGGCAGCAAACATCGCACTTGGGAAGTGACTAGAAAGGACAAGTGAGACCAGAGACCAGACAGAGTGAGAATGAGCAGGTTTTAATTTTGAGTCTCTTGGGCTGATGGTTGGATTCACATAGCAGAGTGGTTCAAAATAAAAGCAGGCACAGTGTTGGGCACTAGAGGAGAGGACCAGAATTTCCTACTTCTGAGGGAATGTGATATACTGGTAAGCTGGTATCAATTCTTGCTGTGGGCCAAATTCTGAATCTAGCAATGAATGCCTGGGCTGATCCCTAATTTCTCTAGACCTGGGTTTGGAAAAGAGCAGTGAAAGAACTTGTTTTTTAAATTCCAGAAGGCTGATTTCAGAAACCATAAATTCACCAAGGTCCATATATTTGTCTTGAACAATATACACTTGAATATTTTATTTCATGTACTTCAAGGTATGTCAAGCAAATTATCTATGACTTCCTCTAAACCTCAGTGTACTTTTTCAGGTTTCCAATTATGTTTCAGGAGATCTCAATTCATCTCTTTGTGAAATTTGCCTTTTTTAAAATAAATGTTTGGAGTTAGGAAATAGTGAAGATTACAATGGGTGCCATTTAAAAGTAGAAAACAGATTTTCTTGGTCCTAAAATTTTTATTTCATAGAGCCATTTGCATGGCCTAATGCAAACATTTTACCATACCATTTTTTTCTGGTGCAATACTGATAAAGCATTACACTAAATTGTTTCATATATGCTATTAAGTGTTAAAATTAAATTGAATTGAAGGATAAAAAGGTGCCTTTCCGTACTGTGTAATGAGAACAAAAGTTTTCTTAAAAACCCAAGCCAAACATCCGTTTTTCATTTGTATCTCATTCAGGTCTTGGTTATGTTGGTGACTAAGCAACTGCACAGTAGTCTTCCTGTAGTTTTAAGTGCTGTCTGTCAGATCAGAATCTTTCCCATTCTCCTCAGGAGCACTCTTTGCTTTCCAGAGATAACTTACTCCTAAGTTTATGATTTGCCAATAAAATAATTAGACCTCACAGACATATTTAGGAGAAGCATTGCCTGAGCTGGAGACGACTGCCATTGTGGTTTATTTGCTCTCTGGCTTCCTGCATCCTGCCCTCAGGACAGGGTGGTGACCTGCTGTGCCACTGGAGTCCAGTCTTGGCTGGTTTTGCTGGCTTTGAGCCCTGCTGCATTAGGAAGCACCTCTTGAAGGTATTTAAGATTATTTGAAATCTCTCTGAGAAAGCTCATTGTGAGCCATGATGTGTTCAGCTTCCTGGGGAGGCAGTAGGCATTAATGTGTGCGGAGTATGCCTTGCGAAATTCTATACTAGAGCAGTAATTATCATCCTCTCTGACAGATTTTTTTCATATTAAAGCTAATGACGTTGCAGTAGAGGCTCAGATTTTCCAAGGTTTCTTCTTTTTTCTTTGAATCATTATTTATGAATGAAATATTCTAATATGTTCAGTGTAACAATTCTCATTTTGTCCCAAGATTTTGATGAATATAGCTATTGAAATGCAGTCATAATGCTGGATATCACAGGATCCTAATTTTATGACTTGCAGTGTTGAAGAGAATTGGACAGACTGGTAGAAAGTGGGTCAGGTGCAACTGTATCACCTGAGAGAGATTTGCAACAATGTCCGCAAAACACTGAATAAAAAGCAGCTTTTCAAAAAGCATCCAGAGCTTTTCATTACAAAGGTATATTTTTTCTTTGGTAATTTTAAAGACATACTAGGGAATAGAAGGTTGACTGATTTTTTTTTTTCTTTACAAAGCAGTGATGAATAAACCTCAAAAGTGCTGTTCAAATGCACTCTAGATTTCATATCACACCATAATTTAAAGGTGGCTTACTTGTAGACCAGACACATATGAAAAAATATCTCCTACAGAAGAATTTAAGTCTTGCTGTCTGTCTGTTTGGCTTCTTGTTCTTCCTTTACCCGAATGCCAGGAAAAATCCAAACCAAAAACATTAGTAAACAAGTAAATAGACAAACTTTATTCAAAGCTATATTCACTCTTGGGCCATGGTTTATATCTTGTGAAGGCTTTAGTTTATCTGCCTATGTTCATTCTCCCCATTAGTTAAAGGTCTTGATGTCAAAATCATTATTGCGGTCTTACACAAGCAAGCTCTCAGTAGTGTTGGCAGGGATTGACAAGAAAAGAAAGCTGTGAAATGCTGGTTGGGAATCAGAGGCTAAAAAGGCTATATTTATGTATAGACCTGGGAACCTTTCTCCATTGTAGATTTGAGAACAACGTTGGCTGTTGTAACAAACTGTGCGTTTTACTTGCGTGGTACAATTTAGCAGTGCAACTTGCATTAATGAAGACAATTCTGTGAGCATCTGTTTGCTGCTGTATGTTGTGTGCTGCTGCTGGGACTGCACTGAGGTGTGCCAGCCGCTGGAAATACGTAAGGAGAAAATAACCGGAGGCAGAGTCGTCCGCTGGCCATCTGTTCAGCCGGCAGCAGGAGTCAGCGCAGGGGGAGGGATGCTGCTTTTGTTCTGGGGTGTGAGAGGGTGGCCTGGCCTTGCAGTTCAAAACTCTTGTGGAAAAAAATATGCACCACTAATGTAAACAGACTGGGGTGTTTCTATGAGGACTCTACATCCTGAAGATGATGTCCTAGAGTGACTGCAGACTGTTCTCTCCTCTTACTTGTCAGTCCTTGTGACAGTGGTTCCTGTTTTAAAGGGGAAAGGTTGGGGAGTAGGATATCAAAATGAAGTCAGAAAAGAGGAGGACACTGCTAATGAATAAGGCCATCTGTACCAATTATTCCGGCCTCTCTTTTGCTTTGATTTGTAACTCTTCACACCTTTTTCCCTTCCTGTCTTCATTCCTTCTTTTTTTTTTTTTTTTTCCATCTAGACAGGATCTAGCTCCTTGGTCTTTATTCCCCTCAGTCCACTTTCCTTTTCCTCCTTCCAGCCTGGCAGTCTGTCCTTTTCATATGTTCACTTCCTCACTCCCATTCCATACACCTCATGCTTTAGGTGAGCTTGTGTCCTTCAGTTGGGGTCTCCACTTTGCATGTTCTCAAATTCCAGTACCTGTGCCTCTTACCCTCCATCCCAGTATTTGCTGCACTTTCTCACAAACCTGCATTCCTCCTTTTTCCCCATTTCAGCATTGAGCTTCCCCTTGCCTTTAGCCACAGTAATTAAACTCCTGCCTGACTCATCCCTCCCTGCCTCCCTCCTCCACACCCCAGTACTATTCTGTTCTTTCCTCTCTAGCATATTTTTATCTTTCTCCCGTTCTCCTCCTTTTTCTCTCTGATGCCTCCTTTTCAGACATGTTTTCCCGTTATTTTTTGCTTTCATTTAAGCATAATTATGTAGTATACTTTTCAACTACCTTTTCTGACTCTCCCATGTCTGAACTCCGTAATCCATCAGCCTCCAGTGCTCACCTGCATTCCATCACACGTGAAGGCAGGAGCAGCATCCCTTGCTGCAGGCAAGGCCCTGATTTCTGTAGCACTGTAATTATAGTTGTATGAGAAAGCTCTTTGATAACCAGCATGCAGTTTTATAATGGGAACTATCACATCCTTCATTCTTTACAATTCCTGTGGAAGGTCCTTAGCCTTCATTTTTTGGACAGTTAGGAAAGTTCCAGCACTGTGAGAGAGAGGTGGGACTGCAGGACCGACCCCCGCAGCTGAGTCCAGCTCTTCCTGTGAATCCAGGAGAAATCTCTCATCTGTTGGACCACTGGCCTCTGTGGAAGGATGTGCTCAGGGCGTGTTGGCAGTGACAAAGCAGCCTTTCAAAGGAGCAGTTATTTTAATCCTCTGCAGTATAGCACATAGCTCAGTCTGTTTGTATGGCTGGAAAAGCAACATTTCAATGTGTGTGCAAGCTGATAGCATAACCTCTGTCCACATCAGGGGCCAGCTGTGGGAGCAGAGCTTTTATTTCAGTCTCCTGACACCAGACTTTATGATTCAAGCATTCAGATGGTACTGTGAACTGAATCTTCCCTAGCCAGGAGCGGTTGAAAGTTAATGGATGGTCATCTTATCTTTTATTCTCTTGGGGATGGTCTTGTGCAGAGACTGGAGTTGGACTCGAGGATCTTTATGGGTCCCTTCCAACTCAACATATTCTGTGATTCCATCTGTGAAGTAATTTAACTTATTCATGGCTAATACACTGGTAGTGTTGGAGTCTGATAAATACCTTTTTTCTGTGTCAGATTTAGTACAGCAAGTCCAGGAGGACTGGCCTTTTTTCATTATGACTTTGTTTTAGATTGAATCCCACTGTACCAGTCTCTCTGTTTCTATTTCACATATGCTGTGCACCCTAAATAACAAGTAATGCAGTGCACAGTCACTCTGTTTTTGTTCTTCAGCCCCATGTCTGTTTGCCATCCTCTACTGACACAGTCCTTGGTATGAGCACACTCATATGTGCCCTCATGTTACTGGTCATGGCAAAGCCCAGCACAGCTGACATTTCTAGTGATGATAAATAGCTGCATATTGGCACTTTGGGGGATTTTGGAAGAATGATTTGGGTCAACTTACGCAAAGTAGCATCACCTGTGTCAGGTGTGATTCAGAAACCATATGTGGCCCACACTTAAAGACTACCATCACATTTCCCAATAATTGTTTTCAGCTCCTCTGGTAGCAATGGGGAATTCACCCTGTGTGCTTTGGGAGTGCTATGGGCTAATGGCATCCTGACTGGGAGAATGCCAGTGTATAAACACTGCCCTGATCCACTGCCCAGTGCCATCACCATGATTTTAGTCATAAAGTTAATCACTAGAGATCTCTTGAGAAATTCCTTGATTGAAAAACCTCTTTTTTTTTTCTTTTTCCCCCTATTTTTTCCCTCTCTCACATTTGTGGGTTATTTTGCCATCAGAAACGCTTGAACAGTTTCTGCTGATAATGTTCTCAAACATGTCACTAAATTTAAGTAGCAGCCACAGGTATAGATTTGATGCAGTGACAAACATTCACGTAGAGAAAAGTGCCAATATCTGTTGATGTCAGTAGGAAAGTCTGGTTTGATCAGGTTATTTCCCTTTGACATCTTTTCCCTTAAAGTATTTGATAGAAATTGTATTTGATGTAGTCCAGCAATGTAAGCTGCTATGAGCCTGAATGACTTATCAAAGGATTTCTTTCTCTTTCCTTATCAAGAAAATGGTGCTTAAAATTGAAAGAGTTTGACAGCGTGTGGGACATCTCAGTAGTGTCAGGCAAAGGAGTTAAAAAATTGTGTCCTATAGAAAGTCAAGAAATATAAATGCCTTTAAATGAACTTTATTAGAATTTACCTTTTCTTCCAGACCCAAGCATACTTAAAAAGAAAATGAATTAAAAAAAGATAATTTCTGTAAAATTAATGCTGACTTCTTAACTTAAACTGGGATAAAACTTCCTGCCAGGGCTTCTAATTTCAAACACTTGAACTTCTTTGTGATAGAACCGGAAAATTCTTTATATGCTGAAGGGTCCAGGGCATGAGAAGAGATTTGCCCTAGGAAGTATTTAAGAGTGTTGAAGAGTATCGCCAAATGATAAAAATCAGTTAGCAAAATATTTGAGTAAAATAGATTGTTCCTTGATCACCCAAAAGGTATACACAAAAATCACATTTATAGGCACTGCTAGATGTTTTACAGGCATTGTGGAGCCTATTGTAAGTCTAAAGTGCAAGTACAGAACCTTTTACCAAAGGATATTTGAATTCTTGTTGTAAATAAAATCAATTCATGTTGGCCTTTCCTTTGGCACCCTTCTCTGTAGATATGCTTGGCACAGAGTTTTTGAAAGTGTTCTCAAAGTATATTGGATGTCCAAATTTTAGATTACTTGACTTCACTTGTTCACCGCTATTATTTGCTGGGTCTGTTGTTGAAATGGTGTTTTTCCCTTTCACGCTGGAGAAGTAACCTGTTTAAAACAAGATGCTTCAAGGAGCAGCCTGGGAAGCTCTGGGGAAGCTTGATTTAAAACTTTATGAAAAATGTGATCAAAAGAGACATAAAGGCAAAAATTTTCATTTACGATGATGCAATTAACAAGGGAAAAATGAGGACGTAGAGGTTAAGCTGTGAGAGGAAAAATTCTTGCTTGTTTTTCCACACCCAATTTATTTGGAAAAGATGTTTTGTTTTTCTTGAGCCTTCATAACCAGTCGTTGTTAACACCACTTACTGTAAGTCTGTTGTGAGGGTCTGGGTATGTACAAGTCCAAAAGGGCAGGGATACAGTTAATATACTAAAATATAAATACTCACCCTTCATATTCTTTGTGATTTTCACAAATGTCCAGAAGTCTGTTGGGTTTTAGAGTAGTTTCTGCAACCCACCTCCTACAGGACAGGGAAAATCTTGCTCTTCTGGCAGTCTCATAGGTGGCAACTTCTGACTGGGGACCTGCATGGAATTGAGTTCCCCACTGGCCTCCTGTCACTAAACTCTTCATTCTGTCTGTCTGTATTTGTTTTTAATATTAGTTTTCTTTCAAGCATAATTTGAGAGGAATGGTAGATGCTCCAAAATTTTCTCACAGGTATTTTTGAAACCAACTTGAAGGACAATTTGCCTTTCATTAATTTTAACAGGGTTTGTCTGCACTGCAGTGTAAACTCTCCAATAAATGATTCAGAATCATGAAGAATGCTAAATAATATGGCAGCATGAATCATTGTTGTTTTCATTTGGCAGCCAAGAAAATCTTGATGGAATTGCTAAGTGCTCTCATTCTCTCCAGATAGCTCAGTGCTGGCTGCTGCATTGTTCCTTTGCTCCTCACTGACACACTCTTTGGCCCAATGCCTGTCTAATCATTGTTTAATGTTTCAAAAGCTGCCACCTTCTATTTGAAGCAACCTCTTCAAGCAGTACAAATACCAGCAGATTTGCATACAGTAGAAATAATCTGAAAAAAATAAAGTAAAAAAAATAAGAAAATGGAACGTAAGCAGCATTAATGTTTTATGAAGTTGAAAAAGTACCATATCAAATTATGGGGAAGTTTAGGAAGCTTAAAGATATTTCTATGACTAAATACATGGTCTATCGGTTTTGCATGATTTGAAATTATTATTCCTCCTGAACTATTGCTCCTAATCTCAAGCTTTGCTCATGTACACAAAGTGGAAAGAGAACAAGGTCTTCTAAAATGAGAAACAAGTTGCAACTCATTTGCCAGCAAATAAACAAGTTGACAACTTCTCTGCCAGGAAACAAACAATGATTTCTGGTTTTTATTGCCGTGAACAACTGCAGTGTCAGTACTTGAAAAATGTATTTACATTCCCATGTCAGATAAATGACTATGATTCCCTGCCTTGGAGTGTTATTATTACTGTATGGGCAACAAGTTTAAAACACTTCCCTGTTATCTGCTTCTTATATGAAATGTCAAGGATTACATTTTAGTGACATTTGTGGCCTTGAAACTTCTTTGTCGATAGTTCATATCCTCTGACAATCAGGCTAGAGGATGCAAGTGAAACTGTGTAGCACTGGGTGTGGTTTTGTGTTCTCTCATCAGATATCTCTGAGTTTCCAAAGGAATGTTCTTCTCTTTACCAATTTCCCCCCCAAACACACACACACAAATGGATACAGCTTAAGGAATGCCATGGCAAAAGTTGTGTGACTGTGTATGGTTTATGTCCTACACACAGAGAAGACAAAATGTATTCCACAACTGGCTTTGATTTTATTAATGCTATTTGTGCTGCACAGTGTTGTATAGAAGGGCAAGAACTGAATGAGGATGTGCCATGACAGCCTCTGGAATGCCTTGTGTCCAACATGCAGACCTGCCAGGCACTGAAGGTTCTGTTCAGCCAGGAATAAATCTAATGGCAACTCAGCCTGGAGCATTAGTCCCACATCAGAAAAGCGATTTGAGGAAAGCTTTTTCACCAGAAACTGGGCAGTGAGGTTAGGAATTCATAGTTGCTGCTTTTGACCATCTATAGCAAACTGGAGAGACTGAGAGAGACAGGAAGATGGCAGCAGCAGTGCAATGGCGTTTGTATCAGAGGGGAATGGGGCAGCTGTGGTACAGCCAAGAAAAAAGGTAAGCTATGTAAAAGAAAGGGAGGGTGTATGACTGAAAAACAAAGGCTTTGTCCAGACTTCCCTTCTCCTGGGGAGCCCAAAGACTATACAAGGGCAAGGAAAACACTGTCAAGGTGGTTTTGCCTTTTTTTTGGTTTGTTTGTTTTTTGGTCTAGGCTAGAGCCAGTTGAAATAAGCAGTGCCTGACTTTTGCAATTTTCATTTAGTCTGTCTCTGCTTCAGCAATTATGTCTCCCAGAAGAGAAGAACATCAGAAGATAATGAAGTTACAGGAAACCTCAATGGCTTGTTAAAAGAACATCATTACACATGGACTTATCACATGGATCACAGGAAGAGAAATGTGTCAGATGAAATAAGAGAATTTGTACTTTAATTTTACCCTACAAGCCTGAAAAGATCAGTTGTTATACACTGATATAGCAGTACTTTACGGGTTGCCTGATACTCAGATGACCCTGAGCAGTATTTTATGCAACTCCAACTAAACTTTCACTGATCTGCTCTTCTCTTGAAATCCAAGTAAGTGGCTCTATTACTGTATGTCCCAGTGGGGACTCTGGAAAGAGTTTGATAGCAAGAAATACTGGTAGTTCATATCCTTGAAAATGCATTGAGCATATGAACTGCTGTGTTTCTCTCTTAGATGGTTCTAGAACAGCCTGGAATGCTCTGTAGAGCTCCAGGCATCATGCAGGCATGAGCCCTTCTGCAGAATACAGCTCAGTAGATCCAGTTTAAAGCAGTCAAAATTACTGTTTTACTGTAGAGTAGGATTTTCTGTTGGATTTTCAGATGTACATTCATAATCCCTGGGGAGAGAATGGTACAATATCCTTAATGTTCAAGCTTCCATCACAAACAGCTCTTGGTCTTGGTGTGCAGCCTTACTCAAAGTGGTGGTGACATTAGACTAAGTATGATACCAACTCTGAAGAGCAAGATTAGATACAAGTAAGCTCTCAGTTGAAAATTCCTCCAAAAAAATGGAAAAAAGAGAATATTCACCTACTTAATAAGTTTTATGGTTTGTTTTACCCTTTTTTTCCTATAGGAAGAGCTTCTTTCACCCTTTGCTTATGTCAGCACTCAACCTTTAGGAAATGTCTAAAGCTTTTAGGTTTTCTTTGTAATTTAAGGGCCAATCTTCAAAGATGCTGACTCCTAGGACCTTATTTTTCATCAATAGGTTGTTTTCTACAGTGTGATGTAGGCTCTTTCTTGTGACATAAAAAAATATTATCCATAAAGTTGTATGATTAGTCCAAAGGGTGTTACCACAAAATGAAGGAAATCCAATTCTTTGGTGGTATTAGGTCAGCTCACATATCAGATCTCCAATTAGAAATGTTTTATCACTGACAGAGTTTTCTTCCCAAATGGGTGTAACTGGAAACTCTGTTATCCCATCAGTTCTTACCAGAAGTTTCAGCTCCTTGGAGCTCCTATCTGAGGGATTGGCCTATGGAGTCTGCCAGGAAGAGGAATTCCATGCTGAGCCTCAGTCATTTTCAGAGATCTGTAATTCTGACTGCTTGCTCAGCCTAGGTTAGCCATGTCCAGTATTTGTTCTTTTTACTACTCCTTTTATAAGGCACAAAAATTAGGAAGTAGGGGATCTTTTAAAATACCTAAAAAGAAAGACCTCAGGGAAGGTGAGTTAATAAAATGGTCTGTTAAACTAACCTTCATTTTATGGCCCTGAACTTGGAACACTGAGAGACATTACTTAGTTGCAGTAAAATGGAAAAAAGGGTATAATCAGCTTTCTTTATAATGGAAACTGCCCTAGAAAAATATACCTGTTGCTTCAGAATATATCTAAGTGAATTTAATCAGCTGTGGATTACTGCACAAGAACTCAATCAACTTCAGGTCAGGAAGAATGAAAGTAGAGGAATTATTTAGTGGAACTGTAAAAGAAGATGCATGTTCAATAGTTCATTTGACTTCCTGGGATTGGATCATCAAAGTTATCAAAGTAACATGAAGTGTGTGATTTATCTCTCTCAGGATCTTATGTATCGAGACTTAGTCCTGATATATGACAAAACATATTTCAAGAATTGCATGAATTTTTATGGTGTTGCCCAGTGTTGTGTGTACCCTGTGGTATGGAGTTCATACAGAGTATTTGCTTGAAAAATGCAAAGCTCTCTGGGTGGACTCTCCTCTGCTACACTGCTACTCTGGCTGTCTTGCCTCATTTTATTAGATCAGTAATGGGGATGATTCATTTAATCCAGAACAATAATCACTTAATTTAGACCAGATATAACGTGAGTTAACACATCTGTATGCTGGAGATGGATTTTGTTTCAGTAGTTCCAGTCCATTCTCAGAAACTTCTAATTGCAGCAGGTTCCTTTGGGTATCAGAACCAACTTTTCTGCTGGCTTAACTTGCCCCACCCACTCACCCATCTCCAGCTGAACTGAGGGAACTTCTGAATCTGGCCATTTTTAAAGGCTCCTATCAGTGTGAAAGCTGCATTTCTGTCTGTGCCATACATACCCATTACAGTAGAAATTTCTGTGATTTATATATCTGGCTGTGGTAGGGGAAAAGTGGCTTTTTTCTCCTTTTGTGCTATATTTTTAAAGGTTGGTAACACTTTCAGTGTTGTAGTTGCCTGTGTAATCAGTTACCTGTTAAGTGGTTTCCTGACTGAAAAAGATCTATAAACCCATCAGCATCAAATAAATGTTTCTCTTTTTTCATGGGTTCTTTTAGAAATGAAGGGTCATTTTTTGTGAATTTTGGGTAATTTGCTTGAAGATATTGTTGAAATTGAGGGGTAAACTCTGCCTGCATTATCCGATTACCAGCAGAACCTTTGTTGAAATAAGCTTCAGCCCAAGGGCTCAGTAGCATCCCAAAAGGGGCTAGACTAGTCCAGCTGTGAAATACATGAATTATAGAGAATAAATAGCCAGATTTGAAGGCAGTATTGAGCAGATCCTTGGCCTGTCACTATAGGTACTGTACCTTAATCCTGAGAGTACCTGCACAGCTGCCTAATAGTTCTGTGTCTCTTTGGTGGAATGAAGCGCCACCACTGCTCTGCCTGGTATTCCTGTGGGACCAGGAGTGCTTGGGATGGATCTGCCCTGTGTACACAGCCTGGAACAGGCCAGCCTTCCCAGGACAGGCAGGGGTGATGACAGATTGGTGTGGCCATGCAGGATAGTCCTGCCTTTCTCCCCAGGCAATAAATGCCTCTCCAATTTGTGCCAAATCGCAGTTCTGCTGAGGAAGACTTGAGCAATTACACTGCTTGCTCAGGTCTGCCTCTGACATCGGATTCCCAGCTCCTCAAGGTGTCTCTCTGGCATTTCTGTCACTAAACTCTTTTGCTGCTGTGCTGTTACTGGCACAGATGCCAAAATGGGAACAGAACTGCTCAAGACAATATCACTTTAAATTTAGTCTCCTTTTCAAAAGTGTCTGACTGTCCTGATTTGTGCATTATGGACTGAACGCTGTGCCACCCCAATCATGAAGCCTAATTGCCGACAGCCACTTGTGTATATTTATAACACACTGCAAGTCTGATTTAGTTCTGTGATTTATGTTACTTTGTGAGCTATCATGTGGAAACAGTGAGGTACTCCTTGGCTGAGGTGCTGTTTAAGAGTTAGACTCCTAATGGATCCCATCCTCCTTGATGCCATTACATTCAATGGAATTATTTATATCATATGGTACTGTAAGTCACGAACAGTGAGTTCAGTCTCTCGGCTTCCATAAACAGAGTGCTAGTTTATCACAGATTTGATATACACACAAAAATAAAATGTAAAAACTCCAAGGAACTGTAAATACTGTGCCAACTGCCTGGAATATTTATTAGACAAGCTACAAATACTTGTCATCTTAATAATTCTAAAATCATTTGGTTATTTCACTTAATTTTTATCTAAAAGGGAAGTCAGTCCAAATCACAAACCAGCTGTACACTTTTTGTCTGAGATGGTAGATCACTTTAATTCTTAATCAGCTGATTTTGGCAGATTTTGATTTTTTTTTTCATTCAATGAGTTGTAAAATACCTTACCCTGAATCAGTTATGTCCTTGGTGGGATTTGATATATTTGATGTCTTTCTGGTTTAGCTTTCAAGTCTTAAATGATTTCTTCCCTTCTTTTATTGAAATTGGTAGCTTTATACCTTAACACTTTCCCTCTATTCCTCCTGCAGTTTAGTATTTGCAGTGATTTTTCTCAAACTTGTTCTTTGCTTTCTTTTTTCTTTTATGTTTCAGTGATTTGGCAATGAGCAAATTTAGACAGTTTTTCTGTGTTCCGTATAAAAGCTGGTTTTTAAATGTTACTGATGACTGTGTAGGGTTTAGAGCCAGCTATCCCTCTTGCCAAATTGTTCAAGCTATCGTGCCCCCACAGGCTGCGGTGTGACTATTCAGCATTGCTCGTGGGAGGAAGCTCTTCCAGCTTGGTGATGGGAGATAGTGCTGTCTGTCATTCCATTTCCCCCATCCAAGGGCAATCCTGAAATACCAACTCTAAAAGCAAAGTTGATACAATGCATTTTCCATCGTAAATATGTTAATATTTATGAATGTTCAAAGGGGCTTGTTACTCAAGGGAACCTCTTGGTCTTCAGATTTATGAGGGAAAATTATTCTTGTCAGTGGAGAGTTGCGGAAAGAGTTTTAGATCTTTTATGCCCGTTCTTTTGTTTTATGGCTCATGAGTCTTGTAAGTGGTTAGTCTGAAGCAAGTTATTTTTATGGCTTCAAACACAAATATCTACACTTAATAACCATAGATGTGAAGTGTTGTGTTTTTAACCATGCCAGGCAACAGACATGTACTTTTACAATATTTGTTTTCACTGTGTGCTTCATTTCTGTCTATAGAGAGCATGGGATGATATTTTCTGAGTAAACCAGAAAAGATGAGAGACAAACTTGTGTCAGGACTAACTGGAAGGCAGTGCTTTGTCCAGATGACCTCTCGAAATCTGTTCAGTGCTGCAGCCTTGCATAGTCTCCTTGTAAAACTATTTTTGGTCTTTTAAGAGAAGAGCACTAAGATGCAGTTCATAAGCACTCATTGATTAGTCAGCATGTGGATTTTTAGGGCAGGGATTTCATATTTAAACAAGCCTGTGTTAGTTTCTGACATGCCATAAAAGTATTCCAGGAGTTCTTCTTCCTGTTGAAGGGAAGGTGGAAGAATTACAACCAGTAGTAGAAAGTTTTCTCTGTATTTGGTGGGTTTATTTTCATTCTACTGTAAATAATTTCTGACCTCAAAATTTTGTGAGACTTAGGCAAATATGGAAAAATTAGATCTTCTGAAAGCCCTTAACAGTCGCGTGAATGTTTCTGTGTCAGTAGACAGAACTGGAGATATCTTTAGTATCTCTCATGTTGTAATAGTCAAAGTATAGTTGGTAACCATTGACTGTGTCCACATTACTAAATGTTTTTGAGCTGTACTTTTACATAGATATCACTGTATGTGAAAGAAAACCGGTCAGGCTCTGCAACCCATTGAATTATGTATGGAGGATACACGGAAAGGTTCACAGCTTGTTCTTTGCGTAACAGCCTGTGGTGCGTAAGTTCACCATGTTCCTTTGCATTAATGCTTTCTCATTTACCATCTGCAAGCAAGTAATTGCAAAGCTCAATGTCTTTAGCAAATTGTTGCTCTTGAAAGACTTCTGACACAGACCAACTTCCACTTGGTTGCTATTTATTAGCTGATGTATAAAGCTTTAAGGTGGAAGGGGTTTATAATTATGCTTAGTCACTGATACATCCAGAGTTTCAGAAACCTTAGTGAAACAGTCCCATTATCTCACTACAGGTGAACCTGTTTATTCAGCAAGTTGTGGTGTTTAGTCTCTGCAGATCTGTAAAAATCAGAAAACTTCTATTCAATGACCTAAGCAAGGGCTTAGGAGTCAAGCTTCAGACATCTATTTCAAAAGCCTTCCCTACAGTGCCAGTGCTTAGTTTCTTGGCAGGGTTTTCTTTTATCTATGAAATTGAAAAATTATTATTTTTAAAATCAGATTTGATAACATTAGTTATGGATGTTACAAGCTCACGGAAGCCTTCAAGGGCTGAATCACATGCATCCCAATTCCTGTATTGCTCTCAGACCTCCTACTCAGGGTTGTAATTTGTTCTGTGTCTGCTTGTTTATTTTATCACAAAATAGGTGTGCATCAGAAGAAATTAATGCATTCTCTCTGAGGCAGATGTAAACTCTATCACAGTCACAGCATGGCTGAGATAAGAAGCAACCTCTGAAGACCTTCTAGTCCCACCCCTCTGCTCAAAGCTGGGTCAGCTGGAAAAAGTCGCCCAAGACTAAGTCCAGTTAGATGTCAAAATCTCCAACATTAGTAATATCTTTGTTCCACTAATAAAAAAGATTTAAAGTGACTGGAAATTTAGGCCAGAAACACAAAGTTAAAACATAAAAAACATTTATGTTTTTGCATGTGGACATAATCACTTTTGATTTATGAGCCCAGCTGAGCCTCACTGACTGTACTTGTTTAACTCAGATGCTGAATAGTTCTCACCAAAGCTGCTCTTGTCATCTTAATTCAAACAAGTATTTCTGATGGCCAGATGTTAAGGAGTTGTAAAAGTACCTTCTCTTCAACAATTAAAAGGTAGAGCTTCAGTATAGTGTCTCCTATAACTAAAACATTGTGGTTATTAAAAATACAAGTTCAAAGAGAATAGTTAGTAGTATTTTAAGAATGCCATATTGGCATGGAAAATGAAAATTGTACTGCCCTTGCAAGACAGTAGAGCTGAGATAACTGTGCATGAGCCAACTCAGGTGGTTTTACACCATGTCCCAGGCCTGGGTAGGTAAGGTCAGGCTGAAGGATGTGCCCAGCCACAGCCCCAGACAGGGTGAGACCCCCTTGGTTGGGGAGCTGCAGTGTGTGTGGCAGGTGGGGTGGTGGCTCAGGGTGCTGCCCTTGGTCCAGAGCATGGCAGTGTGTTCCTTCAGCCACAGAGCTGTGTCACACTGCACACAGCACCTTGTCCCATCTCTGCATGAGCTCCTTTTAACAATTTGAAGTGGATTAAGTCCTCACCTTATCTGTAAGGTTTGCTGCACGGCCTGGGTCCAGGAGAGCTAAATATTCGTTCACCATTTCAGCCAGAAGAATATAGCTGACAGGTCCTTTACAGAGCTCTCTGCCAGAGCTCTCACACAGGTCTGGCTGGAGTACAGTCTTCCAAGGGAAATGCACTCAAAATCTGTAGGGTGGACTCCCCTGTGAGCTACTGCTATAATGTTATTGTTCTCTTATACCAGAAAGACCATTTCTCTGTCATTGACACCTTAAACATTAAATATCTACAAACTTTCCTCCCAGTCCTGTTCTATAGGCTCAGTCTTGCAAGTAAATGAGCCAAGTTGCTCCCAGACCTGGAGGTCGTCCAACTGCACAGCTCCATGTGCTGTGAGCTCAGGTGTGCCCTGGGGTGCCACGGTGCCCTGCCTTTATAGGATGAGTCTCTACTTTCTGGATGGTAAATCCCAGCCATGTTTACTTGACTGCACTATGCTAGTGAATATTTTAGGCTTTCAAACAGAGGTTTGGTGATGGGTTATGCAGTAGTGAAATACAAAAACTTCATGAAGAGGAAGAAATGACTGGATTTTAGTGAAAAGAATGACAGGATTTTAGTGAAGACCCTGTAAGAGATATGCCATGGTACTCCTGCTGGTTTTGTTCATTGAAGTGCAAACCAAACCAATGGGATCAATACGTTCCAAAATCGGAGTAGTAGATGAATGGAGAAAAATCAGACATTGTTTAATAAATATAGATGTCAGATGGGGATACAGACAAGAGGAAATGGAGATGTAGCTCATCCAACTTCTCATAAATTTTACATGCCTTGGATGCCAGCTGGTTTCAGAGGGATTTGTGAGTGCTAGTGCGTATCAAATATCAGGTCCGTTTCACATCATTAGGAAAAGATAGTCCTAATGGGAGCAAAAGGGTGGAGGAGACTAGTTCATTAGGGAGTGGTCACGTTGTAACAGTGGTGGCATGGTTTAGTATTGGAAGGATATACATCCCTTTGTTTGCATTTTATCCAGTGATAACTTGTACCAAGGTCCCTAATTAATGTCTTTAGATTTGCTCCCTCTCTTTGCTAAGGTACAACTGATATGTTTTTTGTTTATCCACCTGAAGAGATTAAACAAAGCATGTACAAGAAGAACAAATCTTTATTAGGATTTGATACAAAAAACCTTTTCTGAAGCACGATTGCAGCAGAGCAATTTTAATTAGTTTTCACAAATGCTTCCAATTAACACCCACAGTGTTTACTTTTTAGCTACAGAGAAGATTCACTCACATAGCAAATAAAAAAAGGAACTCTGACATGAGCTTCCATGTGCAGCTTAGCAAAAAGACTGAGAATAGCTTCTTGCTATGAGTTGGTGGTCTTTTTGCTTTTCAGAAAGTTATTTGCTTTCACTGCAAGTTTAGGAGTTTTGTTCTTTTGGATGGTAATAGAAAAAAATAGAAAAAAGGAAAATACCCTCATGACTTATTTTTCAAAGAGATGTTATGGAACCTGCTGTTTCTCTGTGTTTTAATCACCCTGGATTGTCTGTGGGAAAGGAGAGGAACACTGAGTAGTGTTCAGTTTGTAGTATTTGAACTGTGACTGCTTTTTTTTGCCTCTTCATGCAATTTGTCTTTCTATGTTTATGGCATTATGAATTTTTTATTTTCCTGGTTTGAGGTCCCTAATTGGAATTGCAGCATGTGCTTCAAGTTCTTCACAGGAGCTGCTATTGTAGCTCTGGCAGCAAACTCTGCCAGTTGCTTTGAGAACAACTTTGCAAGTAGCTCTTCTGAGGAGAATATACACCTCTCAGGTGGAAATACTGGTCGGAATGCAAGTGGTCAAGGCATAAAGCTGAGTCACTTCGCTATCCAAAGGCAAAGATTTGTATCATCATAAATGACAGGTTATTATACCCTAATTTAATAAGTATATATGGTGTTAGATTGACTTTTTTTGGTGCTTTATAAACTGAAGCAGCATTAAGGCAGTGGTAGTAGGGCAGTGAACATCAAGGCAGCATCTCCTTTGGTTTGGTCAAATGAAATGCAACCTGCTGGTCACCTCATGGGTGAAGTGACAGACTTGAGATCAAGGAGTTCCAAATGTCCATGTTATTTTGCTCTATCTTGGCTTCTTCCAGTGTGACATGGTGGCTATAATTGACATCTACAGTATGAGTGACAGAGTGAGAATTTGAGAAAATGCACAAGGCTGTCTGTGTGACCTTCACATACATTTATTAGTCTGACTCAAAACACCACAGATATTTTATGTTCACTTGCAGTTTGTTTGGGCCACTTAACACTTTCCAGCATCTGTAGGATGGCCATGTTTGCTACGTAGAGTACAGTTTACACATTTGTAACATATGAAGGCAGATTTAGAAAGTAGGAGTGATGTGAGGGCTTTAGAGGTGACAAAGCCACATGCCTCAAGGAGCTTCTTGCTCTTCAGCTTTCTGAGGCACCCATGTATGTGGCTTTCAGAGCTTTGGAAAGATCACCAACATTACTATGGAATAAATGCTGCTCGGGATTTTAAAGGTTTGGATATTAATTATAACTCTCAGTCTACTGCCTTCTGGAGCAATCTCCTCCTGTGACATAATAATAAGAATATAGCTGTATAAACCCTCAAAGGTTAACCAAAATGAATTCCATACAGGAAAATGAGATCATTATGCAGTCTGGAGTTGTCAAGTGGCCTTCAATGCAATATATTGCAATATGCAGAAAAGGTAGAAATTTAATGCTCATAGATGGAGAGAATTTAATCATGGAATTTCATTACAAATTTAGCTGTGCAGGAAGCGTTCTTTTGAAGATGCTAAAAGGTTTAAATCTGAAAAGGCAGACAGTAAGTATTCTGAAAAATGTGGATATACTGCAAATCAAATTGCAAATGAAAATCCACTCCAAGGAAATTAGCCTGTATCTGTGCAAAATCATTGTTCACAATGAAAGGTCAAACAGGGTACTGGAAGAATTGGAGAGGAGATAGTCATTTCAGGCCTCTGAATCTCTGTCATAAATGGAGTCTGGTAGGTTTGCAGTGCTACAGACTTACATCTTGGCTGGTTAAATGAGATACAGATGGTACTTAATGCTAACAGACCTTTGTAGAAAGATCTGGAAAAGGCCTTAAAATTCCCAAGCAATCTTTCCTGTGAATGTCAGGATTCAGAGGTATAGTGTGTACAAAAATAATAACCTCAGTAAAAATTATGCTGGGAGCTCCTGATGAAGTAATTTAAATTTGCTGCATTTATTCTGAAAATGCAACTCTCTGAAAAATGTGGTAGGGGAGGGCCTGGATACAAATTCCCATGTGTGTAGTTTTCCACATGAACAATCAGTTTGGCACATCCTGAGTTGTCTTTAATGGGCAGTGACTGATGGATCCCAAGCGATTTTCTGCTTTGACCACAGGTGTTAAGGAGTTGCTTCAGAAGGTAAATTTTGAAGTAAAGAGCTAAAATTGAATGACAAAAAAAGAAAAAAGAAAGGAAACAAGCTGAAGTTACTGTAAATTCTACCAGACCATAAATGTTGATCAAGCTTGGTGTAATGTATCTAAATATTAGTAAGAGGAACTGTAACTCAGAAATATTCTTCTGGACTCTTGTTTGCTTAATACTGAATGAAAAAAAATCAACATTAAGTAAGAAGCTTTTAAATCTTTTGTTAAGTTTAGGCATTGCCATCACCAATGGAAATTTTGTTTAGAGAGGTCCCCCAAGGTGTAAGATATTTCAGTGCCCCGGCTGTGTTTTTGATTTCAGTCCATTTTCTGTGCCCCTTGCCCTGGGCAGCTCAGGTGCTGACCAGCACAGAGCTTGACCTGGTAGCCCAGCCTGCCTTCTGCAGTCCGGAGCAGGAACTGTCCTTTGCTGGGAGTTCCAGCCATCTGCAGTGTAAAGCAGGAACTCAGAGCCTCCAGCTGCTCTCTAGGGTGTAAATCCAGGAGGGAGTGCTGCAATTGGTGCGATTCTCTCTTACTTCAGTGCAGTGAAAATACACTTTTACTGCTAATATTGTGAAAAAATATTGACACTACTGCCAGTTGTTTCTAGGGAGCAGAAAAGGCAAGGCTGGTGTGTGTTCTGTGTGCATGTTTTAAGCAAGCAAGGTTTCCACCCTGCTGCGAGGCATGCTAATAGCCACATTAGCAACCTTCAGTTTTACACTAACATCACACTCCCAACTGAGCAGGATTTAACCAAATCTTTCCCAGATGCTAGCAGCAGTGCTGTTCCTGTACTGTGAATTGAAAAGGTATGATGGATTTCAGTTTCAAGTTATTGCCTGGAGTATTTTTAATCCCTCGCCTTTATTTTTCTGAAAATGTAAGAATTGCTGCTGCTGCCCCTCACGTGCTGCTGATGGGAAAGGGCAGGGCATGAACTGCACTTGTAAGATAACAACTCCTAAACATTTCTTTAAATCTAATGGATCAATTGTGATATTTTCTGTAATAGCTGATTAAAGGCTTGGAATGATTTGCTGCATGCTGATACACTTAATGTAAAGATACAAACACTGTAGTGGTGTGTCCTCTTAAGATTTAGGAAGCAATGGATGGTACAGTACTATAATAAGCAGTTTACTTGGACATCATATGAGTTGGATTTAGAGGTTTTCCACTGCTACCAAATGGCACAGTCCCAGCACTGTGTTACTCCTAAGGAGTAAGCAAATATGCTGGGAAAGCAGTAAGCCAGAATTTGTTGCTTTAATTTGAAAATGTTCACAGTTGATTCTTCCAAAAAAGCAGTTTCTATCTTTAGATGCAAACAAATCCTGCAGTTCTTATGGTATTCAGACCAAATAATTTCTGATTTGAATGGGGGCTTTACAGGAGCTAAAAAACTATTTTGATTTTATCTGTACTTTTAGAAGTTTCAAAAATGAGAAGTTGTAATTCCAAGGTATTCAAATGATGTGAATTAAAAATAACACAGTAGGCACCTACCAACTCATCCCAAATGAACTTGGCAGTGGTCAGGGAGGTGACATTCCTCATAGGTTTGTAGTGGAAGTGCACACTGAGGGCTGTTCTTAGTTTGCTTGGTAGGTGATGGGCAAGGTCCTGCTCCTTTTACTTCTGCCAGGTTAGCAGATTTTGGTGGATGTGCCAGGTAATATATTGTGTTCAGCAGAATTTTTCAAGACTACATGATATAATAGGAGGGCATGTGTAAGCTAACTTTGACAAGGGCTAATTATAACGTGCACTTCCTATGACATCGTGTGTGATGTTGCATTCAGGACCTGCACATGTAATAGTGATTTCTGGAAAGTTCTTATTGACTTCAGTGATACCAATAATTCACCATGTAAAATTGTTACTTGCAAGGGGTGTTTTCTGATCTACCCTTGTTTGCATTGCCAGCGACATGTTAACTATCAGAATAATGAACAAAAATTGCTCATATTGGTACAATTTGCTTTTATTGTTCTTCTTGTGTGACTGCAGCTCTGCTGATATAAAATCAAGTCCTTTTTGTGAACTAATCCCACCTGTTGAGAAGAGCCCTCCTGCCCAGGCAGACTGTATTTCTCCTTGTTGTGCTGGGTGCTGTACTGCTGCTCTTGCTGTGGGGAATTGCATTCTTCTGCTGGTGACAGTCCACCTTCAAAAGAAAAAGATCACAGGTCACACACAACATGGTCACAGGTAGTCAAGAAATCAATCTTTCTGACCTGGAAAATGGACAGAACATTTCGTGTCTAATGTGTAAGAATTGTCTGGTAGAGAAAGACTCATTAATTCAAAATAGCTGGTAACTCTACATTTTGTTTTAAAAATCAAAAACCCCAGAAATCACTGCGAACTTGTGTTACTGCTGCCCTGGCCCTCGAGGAGGCACTCATTGTACCATCAGGTTTCATGCATGCTGGCTACTGGTTTGCTTCCAAAGAAGTAATCCTGTGCAGCAAATACAAAGTTAGATTCTAATTTCTGATATAAAGTAAGACTTTATTAAAAATTAATGTGCATGCAAGGCTAAGTCTTATCTATTAAAGCCAAACCCTGCCTTTTAATGCTTTCTGGCATTCTTTTAAATAACTATTTAATACTGAATGTTACTTATTTTTTACTTGGGCCTGCTTTGAGTCAAGGACTGGATTGCAGAGGTCCCCTTCAAACCAGAAGTATTCTGTGATCTGCTTTCTGTTTCCTCTTCTTTTTATGGTCCTGTTCTCAGCTGTTAGATGTTTGATCCAGAGAGGAATATTAGCAGCTCTGTTTCATACAGTTCTAACTGCGTATTTGCATATTCCATTTTTAATGCAACTTATGTGATGAATTTCCTCTGAATCCACTCCAGAAATAAAGTAGTTACACTTGGACTATTGTATTTTAATTGGCACTTTCTTTTCCTGTATGAATCTGTTATCTTAACACGAACTGCTATGCTGTTTCTTGGAGTCATGATTATTTATCAAGTTTACAGTACAGCAAGCTGCTTGCTGCATCTTTTGGTTATAGAAATACAGAGATTTCTAATGTGCTCTTTAGATTGTGTTTTTCTTGATTTATACAGTCTGATCTGGCTCTGTTCGGGCACTTAGTTTCTTTTTCTGAACAGTAATTTTTCTGTTCCCTACACATCCAAGAAATAGATTAGAATTAAATGCTGTACATTGGGGGGGAGGGAATAGTGCCACTAGGATTACTGGAAACAGCCACTATCCAGCTGGGACTACAATGCATTTCTCAGGCACTTCTCTTTAACATTTAAAGGTCATTTTACAGATGAATCCAGCAACATCAAGAAATGAAATGATGAACTCGGAATTTTGGCCAAGGTTATTTCAGCAGTGTATTATATCACTGTGTCAACTCTAATGCACAGTCTTGGTGCTTGTATGCATCTCACTTTGTGGGCCCTTTCTAAAATGATGGTATCCAAATAAACTTCACAACTTGTTCTTGCATCTGATGTGATACGAATATCTGATAGTGTTCCTGCTGAGATGAGTTCAAGCAGCCAGCAATCCATACATTGAGAGGAATAATGAAGTTTATATAATTACAGGTCTGTGTTTAAAGGTATTTTGAAATTTAGACACCTTTATGTTGAAGGGATGAGGTATTGCCATGGAGGGATATGCAGCAGCCTCTGTTGCTCTGCTGCTCATGTGGCTGTTGGCAGCTGTTGGCAGCACTTGCAAAGCGCCCCTTCCAAAAAAAAAGTTTGCCAAAAAACTAAAGTTTTTGCTTTAGTTTGAGCTAGGCCTCAGTTAGGCCTCAATTCCTCAGGCCCAGAGGATGGGACATAGATCAGAAGGGACAAGCATCGCCTGACTTAGGCAACCAAAGAGGTATTTCATATCATCTGACATCATCAAGAGGTATAAAAAGAGAGGGAGGTGGAGCCTCTGTTTCTTTTGGTCTTTGCCTCAGCCCCGTGAGGACGCCCTGCCCTGCCCTGCCCTGCCCTGCCCTGCCCTGCCGAGATTGGGCCTTACCACCATCCCCACTGTGTTGTCTGGGGAGGGAACATTTGCTTGTTAATTTTTCTCCTCTCTTGCTGGGAGTTTTCTTGGAAGAGTTTTTGGGAGGTTTTGTGGTGTTTGTGTGTTTAGAATTTGTATTATTTGGTTGGGTGACTCAGTGGTTGTTGTTGGTTGTGGTTTGGTTTTTTCTCACATTTGTATACATATATGTATTATATGTATATGTATTCTGGTTTTAATTGTCTTTCTTTTGTATAATATAAGAAGCTTGCTACTTCAGGGTTGGGGGTTTTTTTGGTTTTTTTCCCCTCTTCCCTTGGCGGGGGGACGACACACAGTTCTTTCTCTCTGTGTTGGGCAGTTGGCATTTTGCCAGCTCACCCCAACACACACCTTTAGTTCCTGTTTGCATGTTCATGGTTACAAACAATTACATGCCCAACTGGCAATCTAAGGGAAGACATTTTGTGCTGTTGTTAGTAGTCCTGCCTTGCTGCATTACAGAGCTGGAAGGGATGTTTACCTGAGAGCAAATTTGTTTTCTTTGCCTCTCTTAGTGTTAACACTTACCTTTAGCAAGCTCTACTCTGTGCTCAGATAAGCGTGTGAGTCTCCCCCGTTGTTAGAGCAGTGGAGAGCGGTGTTCAATTCCTTTGTTGCAATGCATTTCTGTTGACATTAGCAAGATCTCCAGATACCAGCTGCCTCTTCATCCTGACATAGTGATGTGGATGAGCTCTTGCATCTGCACGGAGTTCTCAGGGCTCCACATGGGCCATGGCTCAAACTGAAGAATCTCAGCCTTAGAAAAATCATGCGGTGTTAATGTGCAGTCTCAGGACTTGGGAGTTCCAGGTTTTTATCTCCCTTTCTGTAACTTCTGGTGTGACCTTGCATATTCATCTGGCATCTCAATTTATCTCTCTGTCTTGAAAAGTGTTGTGAGACTCAGCTGCTAGAATGTGGGGTCGCTGGTAATTACGATGGGATGCACCTTAGGACTGGAATTGAGTACTGTCTTTGAAGAGCCTTCAATAAATAATAGAAGGGAAATAAGAGATTTACATCCTTTATACTGAAGGCATTACCTAAAGAGAGTAGTACTAACAAAAAATAACAGATGTAATATTTTCTTTTCAGTATCCCTCTCCTCCATAACACAGTGTTCACCTCTCAGAGTTTCCAAAAGTTAATTTTTGTAGTTTTTTCTGTACTACTGGGATTTATTAAGATGCAGCAATATTTCTAAGTTGGACTGAACGATCTGGAGAGTGGTATCCCATTTTCATGGCTGGGATTGGAACTATGCATCATTTAGGAAAAAACCAAAATGAACCCAAGCAGTGAACGTGTCTGTTAGATGGTTCAAGGAATAGTTGTTGGCACAGATCTCTTATGCAAAGCCTGTTTTGTGTTGGGAGCTGTGTGAGTTTACCGATTGCTGTTTTGAAGTGGAATTGTTTGCTGGTATGTTATTGTTGTGCTGTCAGATTCCCAGGACCTTACAAGAGGATTCAGTGAAGTGTCCACCTAAGCTCTTTCCATGCACAGACATGATGTTTGTGAAGGACTCAAGAATGAACCGAAGCAGCCCCCATCAAACCCTTTGACAGCAAAGTGTGTGCTTCCCACTCCTCTGTACTAGATTCTCCTGGGCAAAGAGTCTGTGCATGTGAAGGGGCTGAGAGGGGAAATGTGTATTTTTTTCTGCCTTTATTGTGAGAGCAGGGTGCTGTTCATGTGCTAAAGTAAAGAAACCCTTGGTTTTTACTGCAAGATGTGAGCTGGAGTGCATTGTTGTGGGCTTCATTTATCTGAATAGACCTGAGAAGGTTTGATAGCAGCTGAGACTTTGGCTTGCTGAATGCCAAGGTTATGACTATGAAAGTTCATTACGTTCTCTGGCTTTACATGTGGAGAGCCTGAACTTCTGAGATTAGATTATGCATCTCTGTCAACAGCACAAGTTAGGTATGGTAATGGAGGAGAAGGGCTATACTGCTTTTCTGGTTTTGAGTCTGTCCAGATCAATTCCTTGCATCATGTTGGTAATTTCCTTTGGGTGGTTTATCTGTTACCAGATAACATGAGGTTATTAAATACGTGTGCACAGCAAGCCCTCCTTATCTGCTCATGCATTGTTACCTTCTGCTGCAAACATTCTCTATACACATGTGCATTACAAATGACATGCCTCTATCTGGTTATAAATATTTTCCATTTGAAATTATCTGCTTCTGCTACAGAGATGAGAGGTGATCACTTGAGCATGAAAGATAAGGGACCAGAGGTAAGGAAAATAAAAATGATGAGGGACTGAGCTGCATACGAAATAAGTGACATAATCTGGTGTACAGCCCTATTAGATAAAGTGCAGCCAACAGGTTCTCTTACATGCCCAGCTGCCATGGATCCAAGTTATTACGTGAATCCAGGTTGGTTGCCTACAGAGGAACTGAGAGAGAAGAGCAGAGTGGGTCTGCAGCAAACCTGTTATAACAGGCTTTCTTTGCCAGAACCTAAGCTGGCTATGCTAATACATTCTGTTTTTCTAAAGGCTATAAAATTGTTACTGGGAGAATGGCAAAGCAGCTCTTCCAGTTCCAAATGCTTTGGGCCACAAAAAACTCAGGTAAAGAAAATGGAAAAATTGTGGTTTAACATTAATTGGCTTGTGTGAATTTCGTCTTTTGCCAGTTTCCTGATCTTTCATGCAAGATGTGCCTGAAGAGACAGATGTTCCCAGTGTGGCAGCAGCCTCATGGTGAACTGCCTTCTTGTGCTGTGCCAGGTGGCTGTTTTGCCTTTGTGCAGGGCAGTGGATCCTGTTCTGACCTGCTGCCCAGGGCGTTCAGGAAGGCTCTGGGATCCTTGCCAGAAGCAATCTGACTGGGGGGTCTCTTGGCTCCAAACCCAGAATTGGCTCCACTGTATTCTTGCAGCTGCTGTAGCAATTTGCCTTTAAAAGTGTGCTTTATGATCTAAGAAAATATCCACCACTCTTCTTTACCTTGGGACCAGAGTGTGCCTTCTAGGCAGCTCAATGAACACACAGAGCTGGAGCATAAAAATAATGAATTGGCAGGATTTTATCCCTTTCATATAATGTGTCAATCCACAATTTCTGGCACACGGAGGCCAATTGTTAACTTATACCCTATTCTGTATTGAAAAGTAATTCCCTTCACAGTAAAAGAAGCCATGTTTGTGCCAAGTGCTAAGGTTAAAGAGGGACACGGTAATGCCTGGGCCTTTGACAGGAAAATAAATTTTTCCCTAAAGGTAAAAGCACAAGGTTTGCAGAGATGGGAGCAACATCCAGCATACATTCTGCTGTGCCAAAGTCAGCAGGGACTTTTAGGCTTTAGACAATGCAGTGTGTTATGAGAGAGCTTTTATTTATTTATTTGTTTGTTGTTTTAGTTCTGTTGGCAAACCTACAGCTAAGAACAGTTTTAAAAACTCAGTAAAATGCATCTGTCTCAGCAAAGCATGAGTGTGTGGCTTCATAAATGTAGCTGTTCCAAGAGATGTGAGGACTCACTTAAACACAGAGTGGGAGTACATTAAAGCATGCAAGTTACTGAAAGTGAGGCTTAGTTGGGAGTTCTTTAAGCTCCTTCTCTGTGACTGTGAGGCAGCTTTTTGTTATTGATGACAATGCTCTTTGCATCAATAACTTTAAAATTTAGAGTCTGTGGACAAATCCACAGCTTCTATAGGGCACTGGTGTAAGGGGATAAGGCACCTTATATCACTGACCACTGAGCCTGATAACTTCTCCATTTAGGGAGGACACAGGCTTACAAAATCAGGCACTTTGCGTGTGGCTGGATGAAGATCATGATCTCCACCTACATACCACTGACTGATGGTTTTCCTCCTAGGTAGCTCCCTGGGACATTTGTGAGAAATCTTTTCCGTATCATATGGCCTGCTGCAGCCTCCAGCATTCAAAGAGGCAGGACTGTGGTCCAGGTCGCCCCTCTGACCTGGGACTGGCCACACAGGCCAAATAAGCTGCAGTGTTGCAAGGAGAGCATTCACATTCCCAGGGCATCTCTCAAGGAGCCATTCTCTCAGCCCCTATCCTGAAAGGAGGATTGCTTGTGTAGGGATTTTGTCAGCTAAATGATGCCGTCCCATACAATGTCTGTAGCTGTGGGGTGACTGGTGCCTTCTGACTCCTTATGCTCCTTGTTCCATCCTGTCCTGCTTCTGCTGCTTCCTAAGAAGGCAAAGTTGCATGAAGTCTTTAGCTCTGCTTTGTCATGCTGAATAGGGAAACTTGACAAACAAAATCTTTGTGGATTTGCTAAAAACAAACAAACAACCTCTTAGAAGCATTTGAACTTAATTATGTTAATATTAAACATAATTATGGCACGTTAATTATGTTTTCTACATTTATGAGGAGAGTTGTGCTGTGCTCTCCAGACATCTGTACCACATAGAGACAGGTGGTAGAGCACAACATTGCCAAGTGCCAGATCGGCACCATTTCCCTGTTCCGTATATGGCTGCTCTTTCACTCCAACTGCAGATACTCATTCAGCTTAGTCAAATTGAGTCCTTATATGAGAGATTTTGTGCTGAAAGGCAAATGCATCTATCTTTATAAGCCTGTTTGTTTCCATAATTAGACCCTGAATCAACAGTGTATTGAAGATGACACATTTGCTTATTCCCTTTCTTCTCCCCATGGTGGCATAAAGCAGTGAAGCACAATAATTAATGAAAAAGGCTGTTTATTATTCAGGCAACATATCTTGAAGTGGGAAAAAGCAGAACGTGGGTTAAAATGATACTGCTGAAGACCATCAGTGCCATCACAAAGTGTGTGATTAGTTCTGAGGGGAGAGTCCCATCATTCAGGCCAGCTGGACAGGGTGCTCTCAAACTGTCAAATACAATTGAACTCAGATTTCTCATGTAAAAGTCAGAAAAAACGTGTAATGCATGAAAAAAACCTGACTCAAGTATTTTGCTAGGTCATCTTTAAAGTTCTTCCCGAAATAGTGACTTTTTAAGCTTCATTTACATGTCTGCTCTGTCCTATAACTGAGTGAAAACGATCCATTTTTTTAGTAGCCTTATCTTTTCTTCTGGGTGAGTGTGCCCAGTAGGTTTTGTAAGACAAAGGGTGCACATAATGCTCTGCTCAGCACTCTGCCTTTGCAAAGCAAGGCTGATCTGTTTTAAATAACAAAGGCCAGAAAGTGCCTGACTGCAAAATACTGCTCTGTCTCCTGTGGACATGCTACAGAGTAACTCGCTGCTTGTGGGCTGTGTTGGAGATGGGTAAAGTGCAGCACTTTCCTCCACCTCCTGAGGCTGATACTGAGGACCAGGGGAAGATTCCTCCACACTGACTGACCACAGGTAAACCTCCCACGTTGCCCTGAGACTCTCTCAGGCCATTCACTTCCTTTGCAAAAAACTGCAGTGTAACCAGAAAATTGGGAGTGTGTACTGCCCAGTAAATGTGACAGCTGTAATGTGGGCACTGAAGTTATGCTGGTGGCAAGCCAAGGGTTGGTTTCTGTTCCATTCCCACCTGATCCCACACTACACCTCGGTATGAAAAATATTCTGCGCTTACTCAAGCTTTTAAAGTCAGTCCACATTAGGAAAAGTATATGATGGGAGGAAGAATAGCACACTTCTAGAACAGTGTGATTGAAAGAAGAATGACTCTATCAAGGCTCCTGGTTTTTGAGTCCTTGATTGGAGCCTGTTTTCCTTTCATATATTTTATACTCTGTGGTGATGCTGCATTGTTGTGGCAAATAAAGCTTCCTGGTATTGCAAGGCTATGAACAGCCACTTACACTGAGAGCAAACCTTTGATCTTCATGTTTTGAAATTCACCCTCCACAATGTTACATTTTGAGAATAGAGAACTGTTTTGCACTATTTTTAGGTGGGCACAATTTCAGTACCGTAAATGCCTTGTTTTGAATTTAAAGTGCTGTTAGCTAGGGGTTGGTGTGGTAGTTTTATGCTTGCTGCAAATCTCTGTGTGTTAGGGGATGAACAATCAGAGCATGTGGCTTGGCACAAGCGTGATAGAAATGAGTATGTTTTTCTGACTTTATAAAGGAGAAAAAGTGTATGATCAATAAGCAGCAAATGTAATACAAAGTAGAATAGTGTTCTGTGCTATGTGTGCTTGGCTCTTACTGTTCAAGCAATGCAGTCATAGACAAACTGAATAGATATTGGCAATATAATGTGTAAAATTCTAGGAATATATCCAATCAATTCCTAAAACATAACTCGAGTTTAAAGTACTGTGATGGATATGGTCAGCAGACTATTCTTTTAAATTCTTGTTTTTATGACAAAATGTAAATATCAGCACTTTTCTTTGGTATCTCTCACTTCCAAGCAGAATTCATTTTCACAAAGGTATGTGGCGTGCACAGCCCTGCACGCTGTGGAACCAGCTGCACAGGCATCACACCTGGAGGCTGCCTGGGAGTCTTTGCAAAGAGGGATGAATTTAAGGAGTCTTTGTACTTGCCCATTCTGTCCTTTCCTCCATACCGTCACAGAATTAGGTCACTAAGTTCATATGGATTGTAACAGCCTTGGGTTAGATGACCACTTGTGAAACAGCTTAGTTAATCTTTGTCAGCTTAAAGAGGACACATCCACCTCCTTTCCAAGGATGAACATTCAGTGTGTCTAATAAAGTGTGCTTGCTTGTCATTTTCTGTTGCATTAAGCATTCTAGTGTGTGTGTTCCCCAGCTCTGTTTGAGGTGATCAGTTCCCACAGTGGGTGGCTGATCCTTTGGGAAGCCACCTGGGCTCAGTGCAGAGATGTCACCTGGCATGTAGCTGGGAACAGATGACACTGCCAGTGTGTGATAAACAGAAGAGAAAGTCTCACTGGTTGGGTTTAAAAGAATAACCCAGTTGTATTTTATTGGGAAGCAATTTGTGCCAGCCAACATGACAGAATTTGTACTCCCCCTCAGCTCACCACTGACCACAGGGGTGCTGCTCCTTCCTCTGCTGGGCACTGATGCCATCCCTTGTCTGATACAGCCTCCCCTCTGCTCAGTGCCCCAGGGATTTAGGCCAAATGCAGAGAAAAATAAGACTGCTGTTCTTTAGGGCTGAAGAAGAAGAAATAAGCATGGTGATTCCATTTTGCAGGTGGAAAATTGATTATAGAGAAGTTAAGTGGTGTGCTCAATATTTCACAGAAAGGACTAGGCAGCATTGAGCTTTTAATGCAGATTTGGTGATACCCAGCTAAGCATTGTAGCCACAGGA
>JAOXXN010000480.1:309298-323584 GCA_026770055.1 Myrmophylax atrothorax
ATCACAGCAAAGACATTCCTCAATTTTTAGAGAGATTTGGAAGAAAGGGAACTTAATGGCACCAAGGGAATTCTAAGTGGCACCATAACATGAATAGAACACAGCAATGCTTATGAAGAATAGTAGTGAAGAGTGTTTCCAGTTAATAATAATAGCAAATAGCATATTTCAGCTGTACATACTGTATTTTCTCGTGCAGTGGTCTTTAAACCAGAGCAATAATAGCTGTTGATTCAAAATTTATTATATTTTAGTTAGGAATGATTCTCCTCCAGTACTTTTGCTGGTCTTTGTTCTGCTGAGAAAAGAGCAGAAGTCATGGAATTTTTTAGTAGAGACTTTGTAAAAGAGTTGTCAAAGTTCAGAAAGAAAAATGGAAAGAGGAAAAAGAATTAATTTTTTTTTCTTGAAATATTGGTAGGGAAACTTCATGGAGAATACTTGGGCATATTTTTTCTGGAAATATAAGATAGTTATCCTGTTTGTTGTTACAGTAACGTAATATGCACTTAATGTAGCTATGACACTTTAGTTTGTGGCATGTTAGTGTTAAACAGTGCCAGGATTCTGATGTCAGTCATGTGGGCTAAATAGTTACATCTGAAACTTTTTGGTCCTTCTGCTGTTTGCCTCCTTTTAGGCTATTTGAGAATGCTCAGTAGTTGTGTGAAGATGGCCCCTGCTTTGCTGAAAGAACAGATTTTTACGTGTTGTTGAGATGATATTCTTTTCAACATCAAATTCTTTCCTTTCTACAGAGGAACTGAAGGAGAAACTGCAGAAGTATGTTGATGAAGTGAATGCCCACAAGCCCGGCTTCATCAAGGTGGTGCGACACAGCAAGCAAGAGGGGCTGATCCGGTCGCGAGTGAGCGGCTGGAGAGTCGCCACAGCACCAGTGGTCGCTCTCTTTGATGCCCATGTGGAGTTCAACGTGGGGTGGTATGTGTCTCCTTGAATTTTTCTGACCAAGAGACCTTTTCCCAAGCACAGGTTATAAATTCCTGAGTGGCATTTCTCTTGCATGTAGAGGGTGAGTTAGCATTCTGATCTATTTAATGGAAATTCAGACACAATCATTGAAAGGAGCATGAAAAACATGTTTGTGCTGTGTAACATGATCTAGATCCATTTGTATGGTTTGAGTTATCTGCTCATCTAATAACAGTGCATTAAAATGATATTGGAAAACTGCACATTAAAAACCTCTTCCAATAATGTAGCCCCTTGCCCATGAGGGCAAATTTATCTTCTTTTCATTAAAAATATTACGTTTCTTTTATGTTTTGCAGTGTAAACAAAGTGTTGTTCTGGCTCTGAGGTTGCCACTGTGCAAAAATGGGCATGACTGAAATAATGTATTTTATATTTGTTAAAGTCTGGGTTTAATATCTCCATTGCTTCTTAAGTAAAAATGATGGTAAAAAGGCAGGAGCTTCTGTCCCTAGGATAGATCTATTATTAACTCAGATCTTGATGTCCTTGATAATATTGAGAGCCTAAAGTTATCGTTACTTGGTAGCAAGGGTATAAATGCTCTGTGATATGCAGATACTCATTTCTTCCATCCACCAGATAATATCAAGGTTAACTGTAGGGCATCCTAGAGAAAATATTGCAGTGTCTCATTGTGTGGCAGATCCTGCACTGTCAAAACTCCATCTCAGAGCAAAGGGAGCTCTGAATGGGGAACAGCTTAAGACTTTGCCCCTTCTGAACTATACAGCATAAACTGCTGTTTGTTTGGGGAATGGACTAGATGATCTGTAAAGACCCCTTCTGACCCAAACTATTCCATGATTTCCAACAGTGCTGTGCTTTTACTCATGTAATCTTAACACTTTATTTTTTCTTCCTAGGGCTGAACCAGTGCTCACTAGGATAAAGGAAAACAGAAAAAGAGTAATTTCTCCATCATTTGATAACATTAAATATGATAATTTTGAAATAGAGGAATACCCCCTCTCAGCACAGGGGTTTGACTGGGAGCTGTGGTGCCGATACCTGAACCCTCCTAAGTCCTGGTGGAAACTGGAGAACACAACTGCACCAATAAGGTAACTGTGGCCTGGATTCGTGTGTCACTGGCAATGCTCACAGGTGGGGAGTGGGCTCAGCTATGTATTGGGTTTTACTGACTGTAATATTCAATTGCTTGCATGTCCTAGAGCTGCCCTCTTCAGCTTTTGTCCTTGAACCCTGGACAGTCATCAAGAGAACCCTTGTTTTCATCAGAACCTCAAATAGCAGTGGCAGCTCAGTGGGGTCATCACTACCAACCAGTTTACAGGAAGTTAGTGAAAAGGGTATTTTTCATCCAATCATTCTGTCCTTTCTGGCAGGCACTTTTCTCAGGAACTGTCAGCTTAAACACTCTGACCTGCACTGACCCATGTGCTGGGCATTAGAACAGGAGCTAGAATTGGAAAGTAGGAGATAAAAATTAACAGGTTTGCCACAGACATATGTAAAAAGCTGTGATAATTTCCACATCATTAGAAATGGTTATCAGTGTTAATGAACTCTGTTAAAGGTATAAAAATATTTCTATGAAGACAGGCTGAGAGAATTAGGATTGTTCAGCCTGGAGAAGAAAAATTCTCCTGGGAGATTTATAGCACTTTTCAGTAACTAAAAGATGGTTCTAAGAGAGCTGGTAAAGGACTTTGGACAAAGGCAGGTAATGATAGAACCAGGGGGAATGGCTTTAAATGGAAAGAGGACAGATTAAATTTTAGGAAGAAGTTCTTTGCTTCTTTATGGGGGAGGTGAGGCACTGAAACAGGTAGCCCTGAGAAGTTCTGGATGCTCCATCCCTGGAAGTGTTCAAGGTCAGGTTGGATGGAGCTCTGAGCAACCTGGTCTAGTTGAAGGTGTACCTGCCCATGGCAGGGTATTGGATCTAGATGATTTTTAAGGTCACCTCCAGTCCAAGCCATTCTGTGATTAGTTATATAGATTTGTTTTTTATTATGGTGACTTTTAAAATCAGCAGTATTTAAACACAGAATAAAGAGGAAATCTACTTTTGAATTTTACCTCTATACTCTGTTTTTTATGTGAATTGGGGAGTGAATGTGCAAGAGTCTTATGTCATAAAAATAACTTTTGAACTGATGTTAACTGCTTTTTTCTTCATTAATAAATACATCAGAAACAGTCTTTCATTGTTATAAAGTGGGTATTTAAAGGCATAAAAACATAGATTTCTGTAGAATTGCACAATTTGTGAGTAAGACGTCCTATAATCTGTTTGAAAGCAGATGTCTACACTTACTATAGCTTGAGTGTTCCTGATGATTTCCCCTGTAATGCTAATTAATATCCTGTTGTTACCAGAAAAGACATTTTCATTTCTTGCTGTTGTGGATTATAGGGTAGGAGAAAAATGAAAAGGCCAAATGACTCTGTATTCTTCTCCACTGCATCTCATAAAGGTGAAGTTGTAGTCTCTATGCCTGAACTCTTACCTCCTTAGGACTGGCTCTGTGCAGTAAAAGTGGTTGCTTCAGATCAGGACAGAAGTAGAGCCTACTGATTCGGTAAAGATATGTGACAAGTTTAAATTTGGCCCAGGACAATGAACTAATGGTGCAGTATGCTGGTAAGGGCACGCAGTTCTTGCTTCTGTATTAGGAAACCTTAGCTGGATGGTCCTATTCAAGACATTATATATATAGATATTTTTTATTATTATTATTATTATTATTAATTTTTTTACATAAACTTAAAGACACAAGTTTCCTTATGTCTAGATGAACCCAGCTTCTGGCTGAACACACAGAACTGCATCACTGGCTGTTCTTTGTGATTATCACAGACAAGGAACCTGAGGATTTAGCAGGGACAGAGACCAGAATGGCTGGTGCCTCAGAAACAAAGTTGGGACTCCTTATACTGATACTGCCAGCACTGAAATTCTGCCTGCTCTGGTGAATATATATGTGCAATAATTTTGAGTCTATTTTTCTTCAATGGCACTTATTTCACTTTAGAATTAAGAATATTAGGAGGCAAGGCTACATAAATCTCTTTGAGAAATACCTCCCTAAGAACCAGTTTTGACACACCATTTTACCCAGCAATTACAAATATAATCTATATCTGAATATAATATTGTTGATAATCTATCTGCTAATTTTGGTTGCTGCTGATTTATTCTTCCAGAAGTCCTGCTTTGATTGGATGCTTCATAGTAGACAGAGAATACTTCCAAGAGATTGGGTTACTGGATGAAGGCATGGAAGTATATGGAGGCGAGAATGTGGAGCTTGGAATCAGGGTAAGGAACACAATTAGCCAACACTGGTGGCTTACATTTAAGATACAGCTTGCTTCTTATTACAGCAGGAAAATTAGTCAGAAGTGTAGGGATGATGGCACACAAAGGAGATTCACAGCTCTGCAGGCATGTGAATTTAGTATTTGACAAGGGAGGGGGAGAAAAAAAGAGCAAAAGCTCCTATATCTTTTTAAAGAACTTAATGTGGGACAAGGATAGAAACACACATTTAGGATTATTCTTTCGTTGAAGTAACAATGCTTACCTGTGATGCCAGACCCTGTAAGGAGGAAAAGCTCGTCTAGATTACTTGGCTTGTTTAAATTAGGAAAATCACAGTGGAGCAAAGTGGAATATAGAGGCATTTATGCTGCCTTCCAGAGGGAAGGGAATTAAGATATTCATAAGGTGCATAAGTGGACATATATTCTTTTTCCATCATATGCTCTTCACGTATTTAGTATATGCAATACCATGTGTGATTTGTGTACTTTATCTCTTTGCAGCTAAATACCATTCTAAAAATACAGTGCTGTTCTGCTTGAGACTCTCTCAGGTTTTTTATACAAGACAAATTCTTAGATAGATAGGTGGTAATGAAAAATGGTGGGGTGTGTGTTATAAAACTAAATTCTGAACCCTGCTATGAAACATTAGGGGAAGCTGACATTGTATTTTGGGCTTTTTTGTTGCCAGAATAAAAGCATACTGCTGTACAATTGCAAAAAAAAAAAAAAAAGAGCCTATTTTAAGAATATAGAATTCTCTGCTGAGACTGCAAGGTATAAGAAAAAATACTCATTTTTACTTTGGGTTTCTTGAAATTCTTTTTCTTCTGCCTGTCAGAGATAAAGTGTTATTTCAGCAAGACTGAAGCACAGATCCCCTTTCAGTTACATTAGAGCACTTTTTTTAAAGAAAGAGAGAGAACTGCAAGACTGCTTCTTTTAACAACACCATTCTCCTCACTGGGGGCCAGAGAGCTGCACTGTATTCCCAAAACCTTATTTTGCAGCTCAGTGCTGCGATGAGTTGAAAATTAGTGTCACTTTGATTTTTCTGTTCTTTTTGCAACTGACAAAGCTATTGCCTCCTCGTGGGCACGAGGAGTTTTCTCTCGGTTTGCTCATGAGATGTGTGCTCTCTGGTCTGCTGTACTTAGCCTTGCAGAATCTGATTGGGAAGAATATGTTGATAGACACGACCAGGGAGACACAAATCTCTGCATAATTGAAACTTTGGAGTAGACTGGATCACTGGAATAAGGCCTGACACTGCTCTGATTTCCTCATGGCTTCTTGTCTGTCTCTAGGGAAGCAGTGCCTGACCTACATAAAATACTTTCATCTGTAACAGATTGTAGTGTGCAAGGTAGCATAATATATGCTCCTTTATTTGACTTTATCCTGGCTTGGATCTGTGTTTCTAGCCATATGAAAACAAATTACTGAGCTGTAATGAATAGATTTTCCAGCAGTTTATTACCAGCTCTTCCCACAATTCCCAGAGTATCCCAGATAGCAAGAGGGTAAGACTGAGGAGAGACCTCATTGCTGTCTTCAACATCCTCATGAGGGGAAGCAGAGGGGCAGGTACCCCTTTATTTTTGTGATCAGTGACAGCACTTGAGGAAACAGCATGAAGCTGAGTCGGGGAGGGTTAGGTTGGGCATCAGCAATAGGTTTTTCATCCATAGGGTGATTGGGCACTGGAATAGGCTCCCTAGAGAAATGGTCACAGCACCAAACCTGCTTGAGTTCAAGAAGACTGTGGATAATTCTCTCAGGCACATGGGTGATTTCAGTCTGGATTGTCCACCTCTGCTGCTGAGCCACAGTCTTGTCTCTGCAGCACCAAACAGTCACCTCTAGATTACTTGTACTGCTTTCAACTGCAAGGCCTATGATGAATCACCTAATAAAAACAGTAATTGTTCTACAAAAACTACATTATAATTACAGTACTAGTGCAATAACTAATGTTTCCATTTTAAAATGGTGCTCTCCAATCCATGACTACATATTGCTCACTGTGCTTCATCTTTCATTGCCACTTTCCTTTTTCTAAAAGAAGGATCTAGATTCATCCAGTGCTCTGCTGTGTGACAGGCATTATCCTGCAGGATAACGGAGAAGCAGACACCATGTGTCCAGACTGGCCTGGAAGGGAAATTTTGTGCACAAGCATGTGAGAGCAAACATCTCCAGGGACAGGAGAGTTTACTTTTGACTGCAGAAATAGCAGCAGGTGTTAGGATCATTTGGGCCACCTGCTTATCTCAAACATGCTAAGTTTAGCATGGTCCTGTGTCCTTATATTACTGATTTTGTTCCAGAGGATGTAAAACTACTGCGAGCCAAACTACTGTGAGGAATTAGGCCCTGGCAAAATGGAGACTTATCCCACTACCTCACCCCGGAGGTGTTTTTGTCACCTTATCACCTGCACAGAAATCTAGTTATTTGTGTTACCTGAGTGCAAGAAAATCCCCAACTACTGAAGCTGTATTTGAAGTATCCATTGTTGATAAACCGTAACAAGCCACAGAAGCAGGTCTTTGGAGGATCATTCTCTTGACTCTGATGAGTTTGCTTCGCTACTCAGCTCTATTGGGTCTCTGATTTGCTGTATTATTTTGACTTCTAAGATTATTCCCCTTATCTGTGGCTTTGTAATAACATTTGTAAAATATTTAACATATATTATTAACTAAATATTAATAGAGATCTGTTGCCTTGAGCTAGAACCTGACAGGTGGAATGCATTTTGATTCTTAGAAGCAATACTTTCTTTTCTCCTCAAGCAAATGTTTTCTTGCAGAGCTATTTGCCCCATAAAAAATAAAGACAGGATGACTGATGCAAAACTTGAGAGCATCCTTTTTGAGCAGCTCAATCACTTTAACTGGGATTTTTGAAAGATTCATTTGCTGTGAGGCAGAGTCATATTTGTAAATTCACGACAGGATGCATAATGCTTCTTTTTGGTTTATGTTCAATCATTCCCAATTGAATGAACTTAAGTGGGCTTTTAAGGGACCAGATTGCATTTGGAGAGAAAACTGGAACCAGATTGCTCATCCATGTGACCAAGCAGGAGCTGTTGGTAACTTAGAGTGGAAACATAATATGAGTCTAAGGCTGCTGTTCCTTACAGTTACTGGGGCTGTGCTTCTGGGTTTCGCTTGCACAAGCAGTACTTGGAGTTACAGAAAACCCTACAAATCCATTGCAGTCAATAGGATGCAATCAATCAGATCCTGCATTGGATGGTTCAAGTCTATTTGTACCTAGACTTCTTAAAGGCTTCTTCCAAGTCCTACTGAAGTCAGCAGAAGATTTTCTATCAAAATCAAGCCTGTAGAAATCCGTTTGTCTTTTAAAGCAGCCTGTGTGCTTGATAAAGCTCCCAAATATCTGTTACAACAAAGTTATTTGTACCACTTTTAAGGATGCCTGAACAAAATTCAGTGATTTGCCTCAGGTCACAGACTAAGTCATCGTCAGAGTCAAGGGAATGTTAGCCTAGGCTTTGACTTAGAGTAATTCTGTATGTCACAGAGACTCTGTGCTTGCAGATGAATTTGTGTTCACAAGAATCTAATGACCCTGTTAAACAGGTGAGAGGAAATTTTGTTAGAAGTTAATGGCTCTTTAAGGGAAAAGGAATGGATCTTGCTCCCACCAAAGGATATATCATCAGGACTTTACACCAGCTGACCCAGGAGGAAAATTGCACTTACAGTTAGGCAGAGTATGGCACACTACTTTTATACAATATATTGCCACAGTAAAATTAGTTTCTTTGTTTCTTGTTAGTCTGGTGGTTTGTCTGTAGACCTGAGGTGAGGATGCTTCTTCTGTTGGTGGAGAACTAGAGGAATGCAGCTTATGGATAGAGATGAAGAAATGAGTTACTCAAGAAGAGAATAGTCCAGAGTTCTTTGGGATATTTTCCATACAGTAGGGTCCCTCTGTGGCAGAGCATTAAGAAGTAAAGTTTATAATGTCTCTTGCTGTCTTATTGTTTTCTCAAATTCAAGAGGTGACTTCCATTATTTGTTTGCTTCTTTTGGGGTAGGTCTTTTTGAGGATCATTTTTTTTAATGTGCTTTTGTCTCTTAGCTATCTTCTTTTTTTCTTTAACCTCCCCCCCATCCACTTCTGGGACCATGATTCTTCATTCCCAACTAGTTAGCTTAGTATTTCCCAGATGGTGCATAGGAAGCTATTGCTGCTTACATGGCCAGCCATTTCCAATCCACAGTGTGTGTGTGTATGCCAGTTGTTTATTGCCTGAGATCTCTTACAGTATGTCATTGCAGTAGTGTTCTCTTTGATAATCACAAGCAAGTAAAGATATTTACATTTGCCCCCAAATCTCCATATCTATCTGAAAACACTTTCAACTTTTTCTTCCTTCCCTTGAAGTTTCCAGCAATTTTACCTGTCAGTGTTTCTAACACAGGCCATACCTTACATGAGCCTGTGAAGATATTGCTTGTAAATAGATGTCTGATTTTATTAAGGAAAGCCTTTGCATAGTTGTCCTGGTTTTGGCTGGGGTTGTGTTAATTTCCTTCCTAGTAGCTGGTACAGTGCTGTGTTTTGGATTTAGGATGAGAATAATGTTGGTAACACACTGATGTTTCAGTTGTTGCTAAGTTTGCATTAAATCAAGGGCTTTTCAGCCTCTCACACTGCCCCACCAGCAGTGGGACACAAGAGGCTGGGACGGGACACTGCCAGGACAGCAGATGCAGCCAGAGGGATAGTCCCTTCTGTACCATATTATGTCATGCCCAGTATACAAACCAGGGGGAATGCTGGCCAGGGGCTGCTGCTTGGGAACTGGCTGGGAATTGCTCGTGGGTAGTAAGCGATTACATTGTGCATAATTTTGTTTGTATATTCTGATTCTTTTAGCATTATTGATACTATTTTCCCTTTCTATTCTGTCTTATTAAACTGTCTTTATCTCAACCCACAAATTTTACTTTTTTCCCAATTCTCTCCCTCTTCCCACTGGGGGCAGGGGGAGGGAGCGAGTGGTGTTAGTTTGTAGGTCGAACCACAAGCAGGGTAGGGTTTAGCTTTGCAGCAGATAGGCTCGAACAGCTACACTGGTTTACCTTTACTCCTTCTCCTTGCCATTCTTGCAGCACACTGGTCTGAATGGCTCCCCATACCGACTGTCTCTGAACACCTCCTGTTCAGTAAACCTTTACGTTCTATCTTTTTCTTCTTGTTTTTTTTTTTAACTGCAGCGTTAATTTTCATGTTAATCACTTCGTGATTTACCATGCTGCCTCAAAAACTGTTGAGTTAGGAAAATGGGCAGGCTGGTGTGCCAAGAGGAAGAAATGTCTGGGAGTGGCCAAAGGAAGTGAGGGGATTTTTCCCAAGCTGCCGTGTTGTGGAACTGTTTGCAGGGAGGGTGAGCTGTGGGATGTGTCATGTGTGCATGGTGTCCCTTCCTGTCCCTGCTGCCGAGTCCCCTTCCATGGCATTCCACTGAGCAGTGTAGATCTTTCCTAAATACCCTTCAGGAAAATGAATCAAGATGTCCTTCATTCTTGCACTTACAGCTACCATCACTTCCTGTAGCCTTAAAAGCACGGTTTTAATTTGATTTAAATAAGTAGGCCAATGTCCTTTGCCACTAGGGAATGATTTGTTGTACAGAAAACGTCCTTAGAATATGATCCCAGGTGCTGTTCACCAGTATTACAATGATGATGTGCAAAGGCAAAGGGCTGAGAAGTATAAGAATAGGAATATTCCTAGATGTTGCTTTTAGATAATATTTAAATACTGCTTTTTGAGATAATGACTTCTCTTTAACATTGCATTAAAGCTTTAAATAGAGGGAAGTCTATTTTCTTTTTATCCATTTTGTGAGTTAAGAAGAGACCATTTCTAGACTGAACTCCACAAGAAAAATTGTAAAGATTGACCAAATGTTACTTCTTACAAGATGTATCTAATGCTTTTCATAGCTCACACTTTCACCAAGATAGAAATAATTCTTTAGCAGAGCAAATATGGCATAAGCACTTGCCCAGCACCTTCTGTGACCAGCAGTGGCTTATCAGTGTGCACAGATTTATTCCTAAGGTTAATTTTGTTTTGCAAAGTACCTCACTGTGTAACAATTTGAATCCCAAGATGACACAGACTAAAATTCTCTATTTACAGGGTTGTAATTCCAACAAATGAAAATTACTGGTTAAAAAAAAGGCTCTATTGAGAATAAAATAAGGAACTGCCATGCCTCCAAATTCTGCCAGTCATGATGTCAGCAAAAACTGGCTTCTTGTGACTTTTTCTGGTTTCAGTCACTCCTACATTGGAATAGCTGTTTTTTCCCCCCTATTTTGCCCATCAATGCCTCAGCAGGTAACCAGCAGCCACAGCATGTGTAATTATACATACAGATAACATTAACAGTGAATCATTTTTGTGGTTTTGCTGTTTCTGGGGAGAGAACATTTTATTAGCTGCTCCCACAGGAAAGGAAATTATTACAGCACCAGCTAACACATGGCATCACTGTGCCCCACAAGGAAGGACGACGAGACACGTGGAGATTCCCCACAAATGTATTTCACCAACTGTGCCTGTGTGGTTGCACATTACCAGCTGGGAAGTAATACAGATATCTTGATGTTTTATGAGAGGAAATTGTTGTTTATAGTGGTCTGGAAAAAAAGTAAAATATTTGAAGTCAATACACACAAATCAGTGGACCCAGGTGAGATGCAAATGAATTAGTGCACTATTAGCCTCATGAACCTTTCTGCACGTTCAAGTCACAGCACAGTGGCAATGCCACTGTACCTTCTGGTATTACAGGTCTTCATGGCCCAGGCTGTGAAGATTCCCTATTTGTTTCAACATTTTAAGCTCAGCTGCCAACCAAGACCCCACAGCCACTCACTCCCTTCCCTGCGGTGGGATGGGGGAGGCAATCAGAAGCATAAAAGTGAACAAACTTGCAGGCCAGTTTAGTAGGTGAAGCAAAAGCCACACGCACAAGCTAAGTGGAACACAGAGTTCATTCCCTACTTCCATTGGCAGGAGGTGTTCAGCCACCCCAGGAAAGCTGGGCTTCAGCATGCTTGAAGGTGAGCTGGGATTCCATCACTCCAAACATTCCTCTACACTGATTTTCCCCCATATGCTTGGCATGAGACCATACAATATGGAATATCCCTGTGGTCAGTGGGGTCAGCTGTCCCAGCCATGTCCCCTCCCAACTCCTCATGCCCCTCCAGCCCACTCACTGGTGGGGTGGAGTGAGAGGCAGAAAAGGCCTTGACTCTGTAAGCACTTCTCAGCAGTAACAACAACATCCCTGTCTTACCAACACTGTTTCCACCACAAACCCAAAACTCAGCCTCTGCTAACTACTGGGAAGAAAATTAACTCTGTCCCAGCCAACACCAGCAGAATGTGATGCTGAGGTGAGAACCCTCTAGAATTTAATTTCATTGAGTGTTTTTAGTACTGCAAGACTGATTTAGTAATCTAACAAACATTTGAGGAAGACCAGTGTGGGAGAGCAAGGGATTGTTGTGGTGTAACAGAAGTGAGTAGAAGATTCAGATGGATTCACCAGGATGGATCCAGTGTGTTTGGGTCAAAGGTGTGAAGGGCAGATACCTTTACATGTGTGGCAGCACCTTGTGTTGTAAGTCAAGCAAGTGGGGTGGAGGAATGGCTTGGTTGAACAAGGAATCCTTATGGAGCTCAAGAGGAGAAAGAAATTGTGTAATCTCTGGAAAAAAGGTCAGGCTTCACAGGAAGATTCCAGAGCTGGGGTTCCTGTATGCAGAGCGAAGACGGGAAGTGCTGAAGCTCAATTAGAATTGAACTGGCCAGTGTTCTATCAGATAACAATAAGGAGTTTTTAAAGTATGTTAATAGCAAGAGGATATCTAAAGAAAGATCAATACTGATGGTCACCTGGCTAATAGGGATGAAGAAAAAGCAGTGGTGTTCCATGTGGGTTTTGCCTCAGTCTTTAATAACACTGATAGAACTTGGGTTACAGCCCTGCAGAAAGGGCCCTGTGGGTCCTGGTGGATGGCAAGTTTAATGTGAGTCAGCAGAGCCCTGGCAGCCAGGAGGGACCACCCTGTACTGGGGGGCATCAGGCACAGCATCGGCAGCCGAGTGAGGGAGGGGATTGTCCCGCTCTGCTCTGGACTGGGGCGGCCCCACCTGGAATGTTGTGTGTGGGTTTGGGCACTGCAATGTAAGAAAGATATTAAGCCTTTCGAGAGTGCCCAAATAAGGGCAGTGAAGATGGTGAAGGGCCTGGAGGGGCAGCGTGTGAGGAGCGGCTGAGGGCACTTGGTGTGTTCAGCTGGAGAAGAGGAGACTGAGGGGAGACCTCACTGCAGTTACAGCTTCCTGGTGAGGGGAAGAGGAGGGGCAGGCACTGATCTCTGCTCTGTGGTGACCAGTGACAGGACTGAGGGAGTGGCCTGAAGTTGTGTCAGGGGAGACTTAGGGTGGCTGTCAGGAAAAGGTTTTTCACCCAGAGGGTGATTGGGCACTGAACAGGCTCCCCAGGGCAGTGCTCACTGCACCAAGTCGGTTTGATTCTTAGGTCTGTCCTGTGCAGGGCCAGGAGTTGGACTCAGTGATCCTGATGGGTCCTTCCAGCTCAGGATATTGTCTTCTGTTTTGTTCTCTGATCAAGTCTGTGAATAGTGCAAGATTAACAAGACTGGTCAAGTTCCACAGAACTGTAATGAAGGGCAGAAAGGTAAAAACAAAAGATGGACAGCCCACTACAGCTCCATGGATATTAAACTGCTGGTGATCCTGTTGTTCACTTTCCTGCTTTTGTGCCTTCTAAGATGAAAAGTGATTTCTTTTACTTCCTATTCATGACTTAAACTTGCCAATGTAGTGACTGATGTGGCTGCCAATGAGACACATTTCAAAGAGAACCGAATGGAGCTGTATGCCTTCAGTGACCCTTGAAGCAAGTTATCTCCAAGTGACACAGGCAGGGAGTAGTTCCTGCAACTGTAAACCAGCAACACGCCAGACATGGTTTAACAATGTATTGTTAAAGTTTCACAGCTCCTGAAGATCCAGACAGAATTAATCCCTGCAGAACAACACAATTTAAATAGTACATAATGAAGCAGTTAGCTAAAAGAGGAAGGAGAGTAATGACAATTTAATATGGGAAGAATCTTTACATGTGTTACTTTTTCAATGAGAGTGTTTTATAAAGGCACAATTAATGTAAAATGAGGCCTATGAGGCAATTAATGGTGACTTCAAAAGTTATATTTAAGGGATAATTTAAATTTTAAAAATGAAGAGCAGCTCTAGTTATGTAAAAGCCTTTTATTTGCTTTTTGAAAAGTCTTTTAGATTGTGAGTGTGTATTTTTGTAGGTTGTTTACAATTTCACATTAAGATATCAGCTTGGTTATGGAAAAAAGCTGTTCTCACATACAAATAGGACAGTTTACCTGAAAGTATGACAGGCTTTTGTCTTCAAGAACTTCACAGAGCTTCAGTAAAACAGATGAAGGCATTTTAATGATCTCTCTCTGCAGTCTCTGATTTCTCCTAGCACACTGTTCTGAGCTGTCACTATAAGCAGTCACCTCTCGAAATTGAGTTATGGCCCTGATTTTCAGCCTGCTGGGGTTCACACCAGGGACACGGTTCTCTGTTCCAGCCCATCCAGTATCTGGAAGCAGGGAATAAACCAGAACCGTGGCTTCAGGAAGCTCTGCGTTTTCTTTCTCTTCCTGTCCACCCATATTCTCATTTTTCTAGTCCTGAATTTCTGTGCCTCAGTCCAGGACTCTGTTTAGTTTTACTGTTTGGGCAGACTTCTTTAGCCAGAGGACTCAAAATGATGATGGTATTGAATAAAAATAGTTTATTCATACTTAGAATCATAGAATTGATTGGGTTGGAAAAGACCTCCGAGATCATCAAGTCCAACCCTTGGTCCAACTCCAGTCC
>JAOXXN010000480.1:326909-348411 GCA_026770055.1 Myrmophylax atrothorax
AGTAGTTAATCCTGTTTATGGTTTAGTATTCATATACTCAGTTTAGTACAGTGTTTAATAATTAGTGTATGAATAGCAAAGCTTTTCATTCCTTGGCTGGAGACCTTGAGCATTTTAGGGAGTTGGGAAGTCAGAATTCCGTGAGATTACAGAGGAGTCCTTTGAAAGTCCCACTTTAATGCCTACCTACCTACATTATGTTTTTTACAGCCAACCTCTCCCTAAGTGCAATGAAATGTTTGGATAAAAGAGTTTTCTTGATGTTCTGTAATCCCACTGGCAACGAAAGCCCCTGGGAGAGAAAGGGGCTATGGCTTGTCCCAGTTGTGCCCAGCTGAGCGTGTCAGGATTGTGCTCTCTGCCCTTACAAGGCACTGCCTCTGCTTTTACCCTGCCAGGGCTCTGCGAGGCTCTATAACCTGTGGCTGGGACTGTGCTCTGAGCTGAGTGCTGTAACTATAAGTTCTGCACAACTGTGACTCACAGATCTTCAGAGCTCGTGTGTTTCCTATGTCTTCTTTAAAAAGTCATTAATTAGAGGACTTCTATTCACCTCGATATATGGGAGCTGTTAGTGTATATCTCTAGTTCAGTTTTGCTGCATTTTAATCACGGTTTCATAGATTTTGGGAGATTTTTGCTTTAAAATAACAGAATATGGTTTTGAAACTGTTTAATAAGACTCACCGGTTCTGTCAGCATCTGTATTGATACCTAATTAATTGATGGTAATTAATTAGTCTTTGGAAACAGAACAAAGACCAAAAGTTCTGGGAGAAGGGAGTGACCACTGGATTTGATTAATTGGTGTTTACACAGATAGTGAGTATTTGTTGTTTAAAAACTACATTACAGATTTGGTCATCTCAGGATGTTTTTTAAAAACATATAACTTCATTATGAAGTCAAATAAGATTCCACTTATTACTGAATTAATACTAAAATTATGGATGAGTCTGCTGTTCAGATTTTCAGTTCCTAGAAACTTACTTGGGAATGCAGCTTATTATAAAGTGTGATTTTTTTGGCTGGAATTGTAGTCAAGATGGCATTGAGATTGAACGGAAAATCCCTCAAAGATTTGATGTTCACACGTTAGACTTGGATCCAGACCATCCCTAGTTACAATGAGCAAAGGCTGGACAGAGCAGACAGTGTGTGTGGTGTGTGAATTGCCTTGTCCTAGGCTAAGTTATGACCATCTCTACATTTTCTTTGTCTTTTATGATATTAATTTAAGCAATGTAATGAGTAACTCTGAAACTATTTATAGCTGGATGTCAGTGCCGTTCTGAGAAATGCCTTGGACTGAAAGCAGGCATTGTGTGAACACAGCCTGGTGATACTTCACATTTAATCTTTATTAGGACATGTAGCTGGGCCATTTATAATGAAATGTTTGGCAAACTATTAATTTTGTTAGATTGTTAATCTGGATTGCCCACTTAATATGACATTTAGAAAGACAGGACACAAATGTTGTTTCCAGATTATTTATCCTTGTTCCAGATCAATTGCACATTTATTTTTAATTATATATTATCATCTCAGTTTTGCCCTGATGTTGATAATGGTTATATTTATTTACTCTTATGGTTTTCCAAGTTCTGGACACAGAGACACGCTGAAGTCTTTTCAGCTCTCTTCTTGACTGTGCAGCAGGTTTATGGGATAGCTCATTTTCCACAGAGCTCTGAAAACTAAGGCTCTATCTCTTCTCCCAGCATATGCTGAATGCAATTAGGCACCAGTTCAGAAAAAGCTTTGTAAACATTCTGAATTCATGCCACATTTTCTGGTCTCAGGAGCTGCCAAATGCCTAAATGCTGTATTCAAGCCAGATGTCTAAATATATAAAATGAATGACTGAACAAAGTGCCTCCTTAGTAGAGCATATGCCTATAGGATGGACAGACCTGAGGGGTCTGAGATCAGTTCCAGAACAGGATGTTCTGCCAACCCCCACACCCTGGCCACTAGGAGGGAGACCAGAATATACTCTCCTGGATGAGCTATATGTTGAAGAAGCATCCCTTGCTCTCATTTTTGCTCTCTTAGTATGAGATACTAAGCCTCAGAAATCCCTGCTGGCAGTATCATGAGGCAAACTCTGTCGCTTCTCAGCGAGTACACCTGCCTGTGGAACACTGAGGTACTTGTTCAGCAGGATCACACAGCTGGAGTACATCTGGGCTTTCACCTGAGCAGCATCCGCTCAACCGTTCTGAATGTGCTGCCTTGATCTGGTTAGCAAGTTTACATAATACAAGATACACAGAGAAACAGCTTCTATGCAAAATAATACATGTACTTCACTGACTCTTTAGTCTGCCAAAGTGGTCTTCTCCTTTGTTGAAAGCAGGAAGAGAAAATCAGAAGTACATGCAATACTTCTGATTACTGCTGTGGGCATTAGCTCAGTTGTGGTAGTGGGCAAAGCTGAAACACCCTTGAGCAGGTACATAACCTACATTATAAATGTGTTTCAGGAGTAGTGACTGATGAAATTGTTCAAACAATATTGTCATTAGGCAGTCTCTGTCTTTGTCATTTCTTTCTGAACTGTGTTTAAAGCAAAGCATAAGGTGCATTTACATTCTTCATCTGCCTAGAACCTGAAGCTTTTAGTGGTCTTAAAAAGCTGATTGGCTTAGTTTGCCTGTTAGGACAGGCTGCCTAGTTTGAGACTCTGAGTGCATGTTTGTGTTGAGGTGGATTGTGCAAAATCTTGAACCAGGTATTATTGGCATTGTGTTGAAAGCCCTACAAATAATTTTATTAAATGATCTTGAGAAGAGCTAAATTGATTCAGGAAGATTGTGATGAGAGGCTACTGGTAATGTAGCAATTCTGTATTAAAGGTTAAGTAATAGTAATAATTCATGGCAGGGCAAGTTAATAACTCTCTCCTCTCATAATTGTGTAAAACCCATGCTGTATGGTCAAGCAAGTCTTGAGTAGTTATTCTCCTTTGTAGCAATGACAAGCAGAGAGATAATTGCAGGGTATTTACGAGGCCAGCAGTGGAGCTCTCAGTAGTAAAATATCTCTTTTTTTCTTCCTAGGTATGGCAGTGTGGAGGAAGTGTTGAGGTCCTGCCTTGCTCCAGGATTGCCCACATTGAGAGAGCACATAAACCATACACAGAAGATCTCACTGCTCATGTCCGGAGGAACGCACTGCGGGTGGCTGAAGTCTGGATGGATGAATTTAAGAGCCATGTCTATATGGCATGGAACATACCCCAGGAGGTGAGTCACAGAGACCAGTGTTTGCAGGCTTTGCCTTTAGATCTGTTTGGGTTTGGTTCCTACCTTGAATTTTGATTTTCCTACTAGGAGTCTATTTGTATAGATGTATGTATGTATTTATGCACCCCATATAGGCATAAGATATGCCCATGCACACACACTTACATATGTCGTACTGCAGAACCCAGCTGCAGCTCCCCACTGGACTTGTCCCAGTTTCTTTTCCATAGATGGGCACTGATTGGTGCATTGTATTGAAAAAGACAATGTTGGATGGCTAACCTCAGAGTTCAGTTTGATCTCAGCTGTTCTGTATTTCTGTGTGCACAGTCAGGGCTCAGGGAAAGGTGACTGTACCTGTTCTGGGCAACATTCAGGATCCATCTAGAATAGGTTGTTTCCACCAAGAGCTTAGAAACCACGACTAGTTGAATTGGGAGTTTAACTTAGGGTGCAGTTCTCATCATGACAACAAAAGCAAATAGTCCAGACTTAATAAATTAAAGGGCAATTTAATTTTTCTTTAGTAAAATGTATGTAAAACTTCGCTGAGTGATCTTGCAACTGTTCAGAGAAACTGGTTTTGTTGCAATTTCTCTTTCAAGAAATAAGATGCTGTACTTCTCCTTTATTTTACTAAGTAAAAAAAGGTTAGAAACAAAAAACCAGCTAGATATATGAATGCTGATGTTGATTCAGCTGTTTTCAATGGCATCTTTTATCTCTCGTGATTAAAACTAGATAATATTGGCAAAGTGGGAAAGTCACTGTCCTATTTTCAGGTTGCAGCGTTAGCCACGTAATTTACCATGAAAGTACTAGGAGAAAAAAGGTCTTTACAATCTGGTAAAGGTAAAGGACTTTTCTGAAAGTTAGTCCCATGCTCACAGAGTCTGAGCTGCCCTTTAAGTTTCCCTGTTCCAAGTCCATACAAGAATAATGACATTTCTGGACTGGATAGGGTTACTTATTTTATGTTAGAACAATTTCAAATGAAATTATATGGCATTAACATGATAAATATAAATTTCAGTTTCTCTTTTTTATTGTTAGTTATTTTCTTGAAGATTGGTTGATTTTCACTTTGATTTAAGTTTCAATTTTTTGACTTGCAAACACAGCATTAACACAAAATTTAGAAATTCCTTTTGCTAACCAGGAAATACAGTATTATACACATCTTTGCATAATACTCATTCAGATATGATTTGGGTGGTGCTTAAGCTTGTGTAAGTTGGAGATTTGAATGCAATTTGAAATCAAATTCATAAAGAAGGCAAAGATAAATTGCTATTATTGTTATTAAATTCCCATTTAACAAGTAATAATAACAGAGTCTTGACTATGCTGATAGAGCAGAAGAAAATAAGCCTGCTATGATACATTTTAAAACTCATTTATTAAACAAAGGCAAAGTTATTAACCAAAGGAAAAGTAAATTCAGTGTGTGGACTGAACTGATTTCTTCACACCACCAAATGCATCAAGGTGTTTGCACAGTAAATCTTGTACTGCCAAAAGTGATTTTTTTTATAGTTTTGAAGAGGAATAACAAGTTTTCTTACTACTTCAACCTCCAGTCATTTTCCCATGACAAATATACTAATCATTGCACTCCACGTATAGTCTCTCTTCATTTTCACAAAGGCTACTGCTGTCAAATTGTAGAGTAGACTTAAAAACTGGAAATGGCAAATTCTAAATCAGTTTTTAATAGTGCTTAGTCTCTTCTGTAATATACTGAGATGGCTCTGTTATAGGGAGAAATCTGTTACTGTGCTCATGTACAGAACCTGTGGCACAAAGAACCTTGCTTAGTGTTTCTCACCATTGTAGAAAGCCAAATAAACACACAAATGCCCATATAATTACTTAAAATGCAGTGGGAAACAGCTTAGTTTTCACAGTTCTAACAGGTCTGTAAGGCCTGGGTCTGCTCATCACCCAGTAATTGCTGCAGGATGTTCCAAGACAGCGGGGAACCTTGGTGGCCATCAGGAAGTTTTCCTGTTAGAAAGGCAGTGACTTCCAGCTGGGTGTATTCAAGTGTTCACCCAGCTTCCATCTTTTGCCATGGAAAAATAGGGAAGGAGTTGGAAGAGTCCTCTGCTCCACTCTGGTGAGACCCCACGTGCTGCATCCAGCTCTGGGGGCCTCAGAACAGGAAGCACATGGACCTGTTGGAGCGAGTGCAGAGGAGGTGACTAAGATGATTGGAGGGATCAACCCCTCTCCCATGAGGAAAGGCTGGGAGAATTGGAGTTGTTCAGCCTGGAAAAGAAAAGGCTTTGGGAGGACCTAATTGTGGCCTCCAGTACCCGAAAGGAGTCTACAAAGAAGATGGAGAGGGACTTTTTGCAAGGGCATGGAGTGACAGGACAAGTTGGGATGGGTTTAACGTGAAAGAGTGTAGGTTTAGATTAGATTTTAGGAAGCAACTCTTTACTGTGAGAGTGGTGAGGCACTGGCACAGGTTGCCCAGAGAAGCTGTGGATGCTCCATCCCTGAAAGTGTCCAAGGCCAGGCTGGGTGGGGCTCTGAGCAACCTGGTCTAGTGGAAGTTGTTCATGTCCATCATGGGATTTGGAACTAGGTGATCTTTAAAGTCCCTTCCAATCCAAGCCATTCTGTGATCCTATGAAGAGTGTTGGGGGCCTTTTTGGTTCTGACAGTATGACATGAATTGAATCAGTCAGTATGAAGAAAATCATATGCATCATTAGAGGGAGTTCTCAGACATCCAAAGGTCAGAAGCAATGCAGGCTCTCATTGGCACAGAAACACAGGGAGAAAGGGGCAGAATTCAGTGTAAAGAGGCAAAAGTAAAAAAAATAACTTAGCTTGTGGGACACTTGTAATACAGACTTCCAGTAGTCATGGGACAAAGAGAGCGTGGATGAGAAAGGCTAGGGATGGAGATATACCAAAGAGGGACAATTTTTGAAGTCAAACCTAGCTTCAGCTAAGGGAAAAAGATGTCAAGACTTCATTGTGAGAGGCATGCAGAGAGGACAGACAGATAGCATTGCCAAATACTGTTACACAAGTGGGTAACTGCAGGAGTAATTCTCTCTCTGGAAGCTGATGAAACAGTGCACTGGTAGTGGATTGTGTAGGTAATAGAAATGTATTCAGTTATAATTGTCAGGACTTTCCATGAAACGTGTTATTCCAAAATGTTAACCACAGGACCTGATTTTTCCCTGGAAGAATTCACAGATCTCTTAGATGTTTCCAAAGGTTTTAGTCTTTCAGAGCTAATAATAATAACAATAATAAAAAGGATTCAGACTCATTTGGCAGTGTGCTGTGACCACCCTCTTGGGCTCTCTGTGGGCTTCTCTCTGAAGCACCAAGGGCTTCAAATGGCAATCTCAGATGCCGTGGTGATTTCTGCATCATTATCACTTAAATAAATAGATTCAGAAAAGCACTTAAAACCCAAAGGGAAGATTCATCGAGTTCCAGAAGCAAGAACTGTGCTCTCCGTGTGTTCTGCCTGTGCTTCTGTTTGTTGGGTTTTTTTCTCCCATCATATCCTCAGCTTTGAGGAACACACTGACTTATTGCTGATGATAAAGCTAGCGTGCTACATGTGAGTTATTTTTCTTCTCCAGTTGCATGGGAGGATATGATTACTGAGGCCCATGATGCTCTTTCTTACGTTACACAGTAAACTGTGAGGAAAAAAGCATTGGTGCCTGCAGGGTTGCATGAGAAAGGAGTTGAGGTGCACTGGAGCAATTTAGAACCTGATCCCAGGAAGCCTTTCAGTCCTGGAAGGCAAATGTCTGTGTGCCAGTATCCTCCTTTTCCTTCCCACAAGCAGCAGATATGCTGGCCAGTGCATGAGCAGGATTTGCTCATGAGATCAGCTCATTGTCTTACAGCACCCTACAGCCTCTTCCTCCCTCTGGTCATTTGCCCCAAAAGTCAGGAAAAAATGGCCACTTAAGGAGTAATTCCACATAAAGTCTTATGAATGATGTAGGGGAGTCACTGTTTTTAAGAGTAGGTTGAGTTATGCCTATATATGCTAGATGTCAGTTTTCTACCTTTTAGTAGACCTTGCTGACACGGAATTCAATTTTACTTTAGTTAAAAAATGCTTCCATAATGAAATATACTTGTTCTAGGTTAGTATTAATTCAGTGCTTCAGGATGCAGTTGTTGCTTTAGTAGCTCAGAAACCTACTTATACAGATGGCTTTTTGATGTGTAACTAAGAAAATTCAGTGCTTTCAATGTTATTTTTAAATCCTATCTTGTGGCTGACAAAATCTTTGGGGTGTTTATGGCCCAGTAAAAGCTGTTGTTTAAGAAGATAGCTTATAAGATTTTTCCATGAAAATTTATTTATCCTGTGTTTTGCTCTGAGGCAGAAGTGGTAGAGCACAGTGTGGAGCAAAACGTCTCATTTTCCTTCCTGTCAAAGAGCAGCCTTGGATTTGCACTTGGATCCCTTTCTAAAACTTTCCCCTGCATGATTTTAATGTGATAAATTATTGATTTTTATATGCAGGGATTTTATGAAATTCGTGCTTTGTGACCTGCTCTAATGATAAGTAGGAAGTAGGTTAGCCAGAAGTGTAAAGGTGAATAAAAATTGAGGGAAGGAATGTTCTGCAATTGCTTTTAACAAAAATAGCAACTTTTCTTTTTGCATTACAAGAGAAATTTAATAAGCCCAATTTCGGAAAGGTAAGAGGAGCTTCTGCTCTTTGCAGTGACACAGTAACCAGACTTCAAAAATGGCCAGGAAGTGTCATCTACTAATGATTAGGCCACAGTGGGACACCAGCCATAAGGTTGTTTCTAGGGCAACTTGCTACTTCCTGCCGATTCTTTTTGGATTTGGAAAGCACCAGGAAATGAGAGAACACCAGCAATACTCACTGGAAGCTGGATCGAAACCCTGCTGAAGGCAACAGGAGTGGTTCCACTCACCAAAGCAGACTATGGCAGAGAGCCCTCCATGGGGACCTAAATCATGTTTAACTGAGGCCCTTATGGTGGAGTGTGTGGGGGTTACAGACTCACTTCACTGCCAAAAGCCGGGAATCGTCGTAGGTCAAAGCCACCTTAGCAATGGGGGAGCCTCTGGATGTTTATTTACCCAGAAGTGAATTTTCTGATGTCTTTTCTGCTTTTTCTGTCCTTTGTTTTGTGTGCAGGACTCTGGGATTGATATTGGTGATATTTCTGAGAGAAAGGCCCTAAGGAAAAAGCTCCAGTGCAAGACCTTTAGGTGGTACCTTGTCAGCGTGTATCCAGAGATGAGAATGTATTCGGACACTGTCGCCTACGGAGTGGTAAGGATCTTGGTTACATTCCCCATTCTAAAAGGTGTAGTAGTGCAAGTAATTCATGGAGGAAATGCCTGGCTGTAAGGAGAAGTATCAGATAAACTTCAAGTCACTAGTTAAATAATGTGGTAGGCTGGTTAGTTGAGTGAAACAGCTGCTCTGCTGTCATTTATTCTGAGGTATTCTGAATGTTATCTTCCTCCTTGATTTTTATCTTTGTTTGCTTCATGGCTTGCATTCCACACAGAAATACTCAAGGTGTGAATTGTTAAGGCACATTGGAGCTAACAGTTGCAGTGTTTGTCACAACAGCTGAATTCACAAAATAAGCTCAGTATTTCAGCTGCAACCTTCTTAAGATTGAAGCCAGACCTGAATTTGGAATCACAGACTCATTTAGCATGGGAAAGACCTCTAAGATCATCAAACCCAACTGTTAAAGTAGTGATAGGAGAAGGGGGAGTTTAACATCCCTTCCAACTCAAGCCATGCTATCATTCTATGATTTAGGGACTGCACAATAATGCACATGATGCAGTCTGTAGGTGAGAGTGGCCTCATCAGGTAGGAGAGAGGTGAGGAGCAGACCTTATTTGTACTGTGACAAAGGAAGTAGTGGGCAACAGTGGCAACAGGTAAAGGGGGAGAGCTTTATGAAATACACAGCTAACTGGTTTATGAAATACTGTTGTGTGACACAAGCAGATTAAGTGCCCCGAAGTTTTTAGGAAAACACATGTTCTTTTGTGTTTACTGTTTGCTTCCATGCCTTACAGTGGAGAAAGGTGTGATGTTTCAAAGCTATTCAGCTGCTTTCTTATTCTTTAAATGATTCCATTCATCAACTGCCTTTATTTTTTTCAGGAGATAAAGATATTGCTATTATTGTGTTATCATCAATTTAAAAAAATACTGAGTAACTGAAAGAGTCATCTGAGTAGGGGTGCAGGTCAGGATTTAGGCATCCACAGAGCCACCCCACATGTTTATTTCTTGAATCCTAAATTTCCTCTGGTTCTGTGAGAGTTGGAAAAACAGTCATATCATTCGTGTCTAGTCTATGCTGTGGCATATAACTGGGGTTGGGATTGGTGGCAGAGGAAAGGTTTGTGAAGCAAATTTCCTTCTGAATTCTGCAGTGCCCTCCAAGTTTACAGGAAACACTGTCAGTGGGCCAAAAGCTGATGTATTCAGTGACTCTCTGATTGCAATTAGCTGTTTGAGATAATTTTGTAAATTGAAAATTTCAGTAGCCCAGTTTATGTCTGTATTCTGTAAGACACTAAGTTTGAAAGGGAACAAATGACAGTATTGACTAATTATCTCTAGATTTTGGCACAGGGATTGACAGCCTGGTTCTTTTTGGGTTGTATTTAGGATTAAGTCTTGCTAGGCTAAAATTGAATTACCCAGTTTAGTTGTTGGTTGCCACAAAGCCACTAGATTTTGGGAAGAGATAGTTCCTAAGAATCTGGGCCTCAGATTTTGAAACAGCATTATTAGTTAACAGGCCAGTGGCTTTTTTTGTTTCTGTTTTCTATAGGGATCTATTCTCTATAGATATTCTAAGTAAATTGTAGTGTTGCAACTGGTATAAGAGATTAAGATAGTAAAGTTGAAGAGCTAATTTTATTTTTTTGTTTTCAATATTCATAAGAGGATTGGTGTCCAAAGAAATACGGTGTCTTGTCTCTTTTTCTGTAGTACCCAGTCACAGGGCAGCTGCTGTTAGGTTAAGGTCATGCTTCTTTTCAAAGCTTGGGACTCTAAAACATCTGTATCTGTTTTACTGCTGGGTCAGCCCCCTCAGCAAAGGCACTTGCTGATGTTGGGAAAGGCAGATGTTTATTCCTTCCTTTATTATGGGGATTGTTGTGGAAAAGATTATAACATTAGGTCTAGGACAAGCATTAGAATTGCAGTTTGTGGAAGAGGTTTTGAAAGCACAAAGGTAGGAATGGATCCAGGCATTAATTAATAAAGCTAATATTCATCATTACTTTGGATAGAGAGTGGTGCCAGGACATCTGATTATGATTAGAGTCATGGCTATGGTTTCATTTATGCACAATAAATAGGAAGCCTAGAGAGAGGAAGCTTTATTTGATTCTCAAGGCTTTAATTCTTGAGAATAATGCCAGTATTGGTACCTTAGGCTTATTTTCTCCTTAATGTTGAGATTTTTCCTGTCCGTTACTGAATTTAGAGTTAGGTTTGGAGCTGGAAGTCTTGTAGAGATGGTTTTGACTTTATTCACTGTCTGGCTTCAGTCTCTGGCTTGTCCACACTTCTTGTGTGCTAGTGCAGTTCTAGACTTCCTTTCTAAACATGTGAATTTGTTTTCCTCAAAGGAGGCTCCTGTGCACAGCTGAAGAACTGCTCAGTTAATCACAGATGGTGCAAGCCACATCACCTCTTCACTCCCTCCTTCAGAGAGTTCTTTGCTGTTCTCTGAACTGCCCTTATACCACAGAACACTTTTATACTTGTCCATGGGTGTGCCATCCACATCTTTGGCCTCACATTTGGGGAAGACCTTTACAGCTATATCTGTGCTCATTAATTTAGCACTTCACTTTCAGAAAACTGTCTCAGCACTGCACAGGTGATAATACACAGGGCTTTGTGATGACCAGGCCAAGTACTTTGCAGTCTGTTCATTGCTGTGTGTGAGTGAGCCCAGAATAATGCAAGGAGGAGCTAATGCATACCAATTGGCCACAAGTCTTCAGGTGTCAGCAGAAAGGAGTTTTTTGAATTATTTCCAGAAATAAGAAGGCTCTCCTGAGGGATTCTGAAAAGCTGTTTAATTCCTCATCTATACTGCTCAGCTACCCACACTGGTAAAACATTCAGGTTCTGTATATGATGTGTACCAGAGACTCATCAGACTTAATATTTTTAAAACGTATATCAAAAATATATTGCTGTCTCTGAAGGGTCTTTGAAATCTACCCTGCCAGAAACTTTGTGCAACATTATGGAAATCAGTAGTGCTAGATTATCTGCAAGGAGGAATTTAGTCCAGGTACTTTCTCTTCAAAATCTTCATTGCAACATATTTTTAATTTTGCATATTTCCTTGCTCAACTACATATGGTGGTTTTTTAAAGAACAGAAATTAATCACACCACTTCTTTCTCACATAAAACTTGCTTGATTTCTTTTTCTTTCTGTTTATTTTAGCTGCAGAATTCCCTGAAAAGTGATTTGTGCCTTGATCAAGGGCCAGACACAGAGAACATCCCAATCATGTATATCTGCCATGGAATGACACCACAGGTTAGTTTGTCTAATGATCTCTGATATTGCTGCTGCTCTGAGCAGATTGTGTAGGAGGAACCATCCTGTACCTGTCATTGCTTTCCTGCAACAATACCTCAGTAACATGTTTGGTAGCTGTTTTATAGAAAGATAGAACATTATTTCTGCTATAAATTGAGACTCACTAGTATATTAATGCCTTGACAACAAAGTTTATTTATTAATTAAGAATTTAAGGAATGTGAGAGTCAGCACTTTCCCAGATTTGTTGATAAAAGCTTTCATTTCTGATCTTTAACTGTGCATTTTGTATGAATGAAACAATGCATTTTAAAATGTTTTACATACATACATAGGTATGCTCACAGTTTATTTATGCATTATCTGAAGCAACATCTTTTTGTTCTTTATATATTTACTGTCTCATTTCCACAAATCTGAAATGTACAGCCACTCTCTTCACACCATACAGCTGTGTCAAATTCCAAATCCTGTTCTTGTGAAAACCCCTCTTCTAAAGCTCCTTCTTTGCTTTCTTTGCCGTTGTCCTGTTACTCCAATATGTGCCAAAAACTCAAATCACCAAAACCTTTCCATTTTCTTACACAACAGCTGGATTTATTGGCTTGGCACACAAGAGGGTTAAGGCATGTGTCTCCCCAGCTAAGTACATGGGCATAAATGAAAGTGGTTCTAGGCAAATCTTGACAGGAAAAGTAATTTTACGTGGCCTAGAACATGTTTGTCGAAGACGGATGTGCAGGTTATTTGAGTTTAAAATTAACATGTGGAAAAATGACATAAAGGAAATGGATATCCTTGTGGGAGTGATTAGAGAAACTGAAAAGTCCCTCCAGTTTCAATAGCTTTTTTATATGACTACCTTTTATGTTTGATTTCTCGAAAGGACTCTATTGTGCTCCACCCTATGAAGTTATGGAATGTGGTTTTACCTGGGAATTGTCAGTTACCTGTTTTGACTGTACAACAAATGAATCCTTGTAATATCTTAGAAATGAATACAGAGCAACAGGGTAGTGTTTTCCCCTGTCCCTGGGTCTCACAGAGCACTCCAACATGAGTTGGTGAGCTGCAGGTGTGACTGTACTCCCTTGCAGAGTTACACAGGCTGCAGCTGAGCTCTGTGCTGGCTCCCTTTGCCGAGGGCCTTTAATACTGATCACCAGTGGCATCATGCTTGAGTAAATTATGAATGATGAAGACAGAAATATCTGAGAATCCCATCCATCAGACTCGTTCACTGCGTGGGCTGTGGCTTGTTTGTCACATAATTATGTGGGAACCGCTGTTTGCCTCCAGGAGGTTTCTGAGATAGTTCTCAGTGTTTGTGAAGGAGCTGTGCAATTCACCCGTGAACCAGAGCCATTATTCTTCATCCTCGGGGAGGGCACCATACCTCTCGTGGCATATCAGCTGTGAGAACAACACACTGCAGGCATAGCTGTAAATTCCAATTAGAAATTTTAATTAGAGTTGAGAGACAAACAACAACAACGGAAGTCACTTCAATTAGCACAGTTCAGTATTCACCAGATAAAGAACTACCTTTGAATGTCAGCCCAAGTTCTGTACAAATGAGATAGCAGCAAATAAATGACAGAGGGAAAGGAGGCAAGGGAAACTTTTCTTGGCAAGATCCTGCTTCCTCATAATTACAGCATTGTGTCTCCTTCCCCCATTACTATGTACATAATTTCGTAACTGTTAAAAACAACAACCAAAAAGGCCCATATATAAGTAAGATCCCTGTAATGAGTGAGAAGCTTTTTAGAAGAGAATTGGACTTTGTATTAGGGGTTATGGTATTGACAGATAAAGAACTAACAAACCTCATTCAGCATTCTTCTACAAGATTTCCATTGCACACGTTGCCTTTCTTGCTTAAGCAGAGCTGCAGCCATTTATTTTTTCTCTAGCACACAAGAAATATTTGTATAAACACTCCTTTTAGTCTTATTGGACTTGCCAGTAACCGCAAAAGATACTGGTGAGATGCTAAATTTATTCTAGTAGTGATGAAATGCTCTGTGAAGGGGGATATCCTGCCCCCCTGGCAGTCCTTACCAAAACCCACCAGTGCCCTGATTCAGGACTGCCTGTGTGAGTGTTTGGGTGATGCCGTTCTGGCTCCGGTGCAGAGTTTTACTGTTGTAGCTGTTCCTTTGACACTTCTTGCTGCCACCATGGAGGACTTTGCACAGTTGCATCTAGATGTGCAATCATATATCTGGCTGTCAGGAACCATTCCCTCATATGCAGTTTCAGTTGCTGTTCTTAGTTACTGCTATAGCCCTTCTAAATTGGGTGACTTCCTTTTATTTTTGCCTGCTGACCTCTTTCAAATGTTTTTGGATTTCCATCTTTTTCCATAGGAAATAGCTTAGATGAGGTATGAGGAATAGTTTTAGAATTGTAGGCACAGCTACTATTTCCTTTCAATATGTTTGCCACAGGGAAGAAATCATTGAAGTCAATAGAAAGGGAATGAAACTGTGTTCCTGATGTTAAAATTCCATCCTCCATTTTTTGCAGACAGTATCATAAACATCATGTGTAGCTTCATAATTAAAATGGCAGAGAGAATGGTAGAAAATGGCAAAGAAATATCCTCAAATATTGCAATGAAATTGTCAGAAACAAATTTTCCTGTGGTGTTTTACTTTCATTTTAAATAGAATCAGAATTAGTGATGATAAGAATTCTGTGATTCAGATTTCCCAACCTTTCAGCAATCCACTCCATATGTCTATTGTAACTAACATTAGCATATTCATAGTTCATTCCTTCAGTCCTTTATCTTGAAGTGCTTTATAACTGTGTTTATTTTGTACTTCCATTCTGCAAATAGAGAAACTGATGCAAATCTTATGTGTGGTTCAATAGTAGGATGCAATGGATAATCAGAACATAATCTGTCCGTTTCCTTAGCCCTCTGATACTGCTAATGAGAAAGAATTTGTCCCAGCAGGGTATTTGGCTTGGCCTGAAAAGACAGAGGGCTCTTGAAAAACTAGAATCTGTGATGAGGTATGTTTTCTACCCCACTGCCATCTTCAGAGAGTGCTTTCCAGGGGGCTGGTTTTGTCCTGGTCCCCAGGAACCTGAACACTGCAGGAGTTACAATGCCATCCACTGTAGAGCACTGTGCATGTTCAACCAGTGATAAAACCAGAATGAGTGATGATCCTGCAATGCATTCCCATGAATTTTAGGGAGGAATTGCTATTCCTTTATCTTTAGCAAGAACGGTTTTATTACAAAATGTTGCCCAGGTAATTACAGATTCTGTTGAGAGCTTCCTTGGCTAAGTGGCAGTGTCTGAACAGCGTGGCTGTCCCCGTCGCTCATCCTCCCCCGGTTCTGCTGCCAGAGGGTCTTGCTCCCTAAGCATCCCAGCTTTCCATTTCTGCCTTTAGTCACTCTCTGCCCAAAACAACACTGTCATCACTACTCCCATCTGTACAGCAACATACAGTGTGTTGGAGTAACTCCCCACACTCAGCAGCAAGAACATCACCATCACACCTGAACATGTGCTATTGCTTCTGGCAGCCACCACAGGCACTGGGCAGCTTTGAGATGTGCATAAGGTGGGTTTGGTACCTTTGGTGAGCTCACGGTCAATCATTTGTAAGGCGCTGTTAGTGGATGTTTTAGCCTGCCACATCAAGCCTCTCCTGCTGTGCAGTGCTGCTTCTGCTTAGCACAGTTGAGCAAAACTGGCCTCTGCAACTATGGAAACAGCTAATGTAGTAAATGCAACATGGTCAAATAAATAACAAAAGTAGTTCAAACAGGTTCCTACCACATTGTTCAGTGGTGGTAGAAATCATGTTGCTTCAGTTGCATGAGGACAGTCAGAGGCAAAGCACAACTGTGATGGTAGAGGGAAACAGAGAATTGGGAGGCGGGGCTAACTGGCACTAAAGGATACAGTGAGAGCAGATAAATGAGAAGGCAGAAGAACAGGAGTGGCAAAACAGTACATAGACATAAAGTTCATGTGGGGTTGTGGGGGTTTATGCAGAAAAGGGTAAAGGTACTGTTCTAATTCTTCACCATGTTGAAGAATTAGAACATAATTTTAGGCCTTAAGAGATTTATTTCCAGCAGTGCCCCTATTTTGGGTGGAAAAGATGGTTGCTTGTAGTTGCAGTAAGTACATGCTGATGCCTGACTGCACTCACTTCCTAATTCTGGGAACCACCTGAGCCTGGATGTTTGTTGTTGAGACTGCTGTTTAACCAGGCCTGTAATCTTGAAGGCAGACTGTGGACAGTGTGTCACTTGCAGTAAAACTACTTCTGGGTGATAATTTAGAAGATTCTTTGGTGAGAATGAAACACCACATTATTAGAGACTTTATTGTATAATAAATGAACACCATCAATCAGGGAAGAGATATTTTAAGTTCAGACTTACCTTGAAAAGTGTGTGTGATTGAGGGGATAATGGGCAGTTCTGTTCCCTTGTTCAATAGCTTCTGGCTCATATAATTCTCAATTTATAAGCACTTAAACCCCAAAGCTCATCCAGTGATATGAAAGTCAATACAAACCAGTCAGATTTCTAGGAATTAAAACTGAGGACCAGGGTCAGAAAACTAGATTGGAAAAATCACTAGGAAAGAAATGTAGGTGAGAAGGGACACCCATTTATATAATTTCATATTCTTAAAAGAGATTGCAGAAGTGACATTTGGATACCTGTGACTGTAGCCCTGTCTGGTGTGAATTATTGCATCTGCACTGAAGGCAGTGAAAGGAAGTCATGCCAACACGTAGAGCTGTGCCCCTTCACACTGTACGAGACTCTGACCTGAAAAAATGATCTGGTATTCTGAGCACGGTGTGTGAAGTACTTGAAACAGCTGCTAGAAAAACTCCCAGTAACTTCTTGTATGGTTCTTGACTGCTCCTTTTAAAATGGTTTTCACATATAGTTTTATAAAGCTGTATTTTCTTCAATCCAACCTCAGCACAGTGTTTGTTCATGCACAGATACTTGTTGATTTGTAACCAGGAACATATGTATGACTAAAAACAGCCGTCATTGAAGGCATTTATATTCCACTAAAAAATTACAGGGTCAATCACAGACACTGTATATTTTTAGCCAAATGTGTAGAACCCAGGAGAGGGAACAATTCATAGAATGTTCAGCAAATAATTATCAAAACAATTAAAATTGCTTTGAAAATAATTTGGAGGGAGAGCAGAATAAATTTTTTCAGTTTATTTTACATTAATAATTTAGACATCTCTAAAGTTATTATGATCTTCAAGTTTTTGAGACATTACAAATATAAAGATCTCAAAATAAAGTTTTAATAGAGCCTTAATTGTAGTAAGTCTGTTGCTATGTTAATTTTCTAATTCATTAGACTCCTGTGCCTAATGAAATTCAAATGGTATTGAACAATCATCAGTGCCAGGAAAGCTGGGAGAACCACCCCATGTTTTGTCAGAATAAGTGTTAAGGGAATTTAAAGGAGAAACAGTAGCCCTTAGGAGTGGCTTTTTGTGTATGTGAAGTATGATGACCAACAAGCATTGTAGACCATTTTCTAAGGCGACATTAATAGTCAAACAGTGATGATGTAATTTACTACAGGGATGCTTTCCATAACACCTTTTCATTTGTGGATAGTGCAGTGCTTTAACACAGCTGCCAACACAGTCCCGCAATGCTGCTGTCCTGAGAAGTTTTAGATAAAGGAGTTCCTGAAGTTCAGGAATATCGCTGTGATGACTCAGGTTCTGAGCTACCTTATGGATGAATATGTATTCTTTTTCTCCTACAGCTGAAAATGAAACTTTTACTAGTAAGTAACATTGTAATCTAGGCCAGCACTCTCAGAAACTCCTGTGCAATACATACACTGCAGAAAAGAAGCCTGCAGTTATTTACAAGTATTGTTCTGAAGTGTGTGTGCAAAACACAAAAGCCTTGCAAACTGAGACCTCTGTGCAAAAAAAAAGGTATAACAGAAGAGGCTGCTGATTCTATCCCTTTTCATGCATGTCAGGGAATAAGGGAGAACAGAACAAAACCTGCTGATGGATCAATGGTTGGCCCTTCAGAGTTGAAAAATCACTGCCCTGAAGATGAGGCGCCTACAGTAAACATTTTCAGGCATTCTTTTTTAAGCAATAAAAGGAAGCACAGCAGCAGTTTAAAGCTCTCAGTTGTATGAAAACTCAGGGTTGGTGTTCTCGTTTGACTTCAAGGCAAATGTTGGACAGTCAGTGCCTGTGGAGGAGCAGCCTGATCCCAGACCTGCTCTGTGCAGCATCAGTGCCTTCTAGAACTAGAATAACCTTTTTTTTTAATCTAGATTTCTCTGTTCAGTAGAGGTCCAAGTAATAGAAGATAATTTAGAGAGCCAGTGAAACTGCCTAGCAAGGATAGTTATAAGTATTAATAAATTATAATTTTTATTTTAAACATATTCTGTAAATTGCTGTGGCAATTAATGTCTTATATAAGGTACTCCTGCTGAGTATTTTATTAAGGATATTTATATTTCTGCTAATTTCTTGCAGTGCATAAATCCTGGGTTTGATCATAGTAAAGTTAATAGAAATTGTGACCTTGTTTGCAAGGGAAGCAAAACCTGGAGTTAAGTTTTTTGCAATCCTTTTCAAATTTGAGTTTTTCTATATATGCCTGAGAAACTAAATCCAGGAACACTTTTTCAAAGCTGTGGCCTCTTTAGAATATGTAACAGATGCATCAGGGAGCTACAGAGATGTTTCACAGGCTTCTAAAACCAACCAGTCCTTCTTGGCTTAGCACAGGAAGTACAACAATTTCTTCTTGGGGATGTGTTGTGATTGAAGACATTTCACATTGCATATTATTTTCTTATTTTAATATTTTTCCTTACATTTTATTCTGGCCAAATTCTCATTATTTACTGCAGTGCAAAGATTCAGAGAAACAGTCTTATAATCTGATTTCTGGTTTTGGAGGGGGGTTTGTACTGAGCCATTTGCCATGAGTGAATTATTTCTGCACTTGCTGTGGCAGCGTTAGGTTTGCAATTGGACTCAATGATCTTAAAAGTCTTTTCCAACCTAAATAATTCTGTGATTCCAAGAGTCCTTCTGTTGATAGAGATAACATAACTGTTACCCAGTCTTTTGTGTTGCTTACCCTATTCAAATCCCATGTCCATTGCCTGGTGTGAGAGATACCCTTAAACTGAAGAGAGTTGTTCATTGGCAAGTGAAGATCAGTGGTGTTGAATTTTTAGCCTGTGGATCTGATCACTTGGCCCACTGGTGAGTGATTTGTAGCCTGTTTAGCAAATGACCACAGGTCTTTAGAACAGTAGACAGAGATTAACCTGTCTCTTCCTTTTATGAAACATCAGACATACTGCCCTGTTCAGGCACTTGAATTCAAAAGAATAAGCACAAAAGGTCCTTCTTCAGGTTTCAAACCTATGGTGGGTCTTTTGTATGTTATACTTCACTGGTCACAAACAAAACCAAACAAAAAAGTTGTAGAACTGTATTATTCTGGATCAGAGGAAATGTCTTTTACCTCTCTCAATTTGGAAATAATGGAATGGATATTTCTGCTTATTTATTTTTGTGTTTGAAACCATGTAGTGTAAAAACATTGTGTATGCCTGTGAGAATTGAGAGAACTGATCAGTTGGAATTGAAACTCCAACCATGGGGAAATGAAAGAGTTGAAAAATAATCTTTTTTTTTCCTAAAACTAACATTGATTTTCTCATTTGGAAGTGTATAGGATTTTTGTAGTCTCGGAGAAATGGTTTTGGTTTGAAGAAATTTTTTCTTTATTTCAATAGGATGGTCTAGAAAGAAAAAAACTTTAAAATGTCTTAGATGCTCCTGAGATCTGTATTCTTCCCTACATACAGAATCACTTGTGAAGGTGAGCATGAATAATGAAAAAGGAAATTACTACTATGAACTGAAACCAGTGATCTGGCTAAAGTACTAATCCTGACACTCAGGATCCAGGACCTGAGTTGAAGTTAAAAAGAAAGAATTCAAAAAGTCATTCAATTCTTTTGAGTGCCATGAGGAAGAACATTAAGAACTTGAATTGCTTGAAAACTTAGAGCCAAGAAGGTCTTTTTAATTAATATTGGCTGATTGCTAAGCATTTTTCTGACTGCAAAATGACTGCTTCTTTATGCAGGTAGATCCAGCAGGAGAGTCAAAGGTAACTTGGCCAGTGTCACAGAAGACATGTGTTTGAAAAAGCAAATAAAACTCCTAACCACAAAATGTAACAGGAATAAGAGCAGTTGTCTGTAAGATGCTGTATCTGCTCAGTCCTGCACTCTTCTAAATGAAAGGGAAATGCTCATCTCAGAGAATGAGCTCTTTCACGATAGCAGTACTGTTTAATATTTGATACTAGAGGTACTGATGCAATTTTACATCTATTAGAAGATGTGCTGAAAAGATAGAGAAGCATAAGTTAACCTTTAATGGGAGGAAAGATTGCAAATGCTGATCAGAAATAATGTCAGAAAGGTCCTGAGAAAGTGCTATCAAAGACATTCAGTCTCTCAGTTTTGCCTAGGAAAGCAGGATTTCCACAGAGATAATAGAAACTTCAATGGGCAAAAATCTGATGTAATTTACCTAGACTTGATAAACTCAGCTTTCATCACATTACTGCAGAAAATAATAATGCATCATGTCAGCCAAAAATATCAGTAAGTGAGCCTGTGAGTGCTCAGGGCAGCACACTTGGGCTGCACAGGATGCTCATGGGTAGAGACAGTAGGATTAATCCATTGACACCTCTGCTCTCTGTTGGACCCCAAGACTGACAGAGTGGGGGCTTTCTCAGTTTGTGATTTTTTGGGTTGTTTTTTTCCATTATTTTTAAGGGAAACTGGTTAATTGTTGCCACTGTACATTACAGGGGGTTTTTCACAGAGTTTTAAAAATAATTTCTAAAGTATTTTCACTTCATGTTTTGTGCATCATGTTACCATTACCTGGAATGTTTTCTGTGTTGCTTTAGGTGTCGCATTTGCCTTTCAGCCTTTGGGTTATTCTCTTCATCTTGAATTCTGTTGCTTTTCTATATGACTAAATCCTACTTTAGCATCATTTCCATCTTTCCTGGTTCTCTTGTCCACTGTTGGTATGTCTGTTATTGATATGGGGGGAGAGGGACATATATCTGCTGTTAGTTTGCCTAGAAACAATCCAGTAAGCATATTGTTATATAGATGAGGCTGATGCAGGAAGGGGGCAAGTGGTATATCAAAGGAATTTATTTTCAGGGTATTTAATGTCTTCTTTCAATAGTTGTTTGCATTTTATAAAATTTGAATCATAGTTACTCAGCTTCTCATGGTCACTGCAAGAACCTTCCTCCCTAGTTTGCATTTATAAGACAGTTTTCCCAGAATATCTTTTGTAAGAAAACCCACTTTGAAAATATAATTGAAACAAACTGTTGAGAGCAACTGCAGTGCCTAAGAATTTAAAATTATCAGAGTATTTCAAGCACTCATGTACTGTTTTAATGTAGAAGAGATTAGAGTTGTCAGCCTGAATATTATACAATAGTTCAGAACTGTTCTCATCTAGCAAATAAAAATGCACATACATTCCCAGACAATTTTCTTTCTTGTGTTATAGTAGGTGATTTTTT
>JAOXXN010000480.1:348737-364633 GCA_026770055.1 Myrmophylax atrothorax
TATAGTAGGTGATTTTTTTGTATGGATAGCTTTGGTCAAAAGGATTTCAGCAGGTTAAAATATCAAAACATTTGAAAACATGAAGGTGAAATATTGCTGAGCTTCCAGATGATAAGCATCTTATTTTTTGCAAATGCATTAATTGGAAATAGATCAGAGTTGCATATTATGTAGCTATTACTGGAGTTATCCATATTTTAAAGAGGTCTGCTCTCATTGCAAATTGGCAGTTCAACCAGCAGTTTTTAAAACCAATTGTCACAATATAAATTCAGCATAAAAGCAACGTAGTTATTGGAGCGCACTTGGAAATCGATGATGTAGTAATTGTCGGATGGTTGTCAATTTAAACATTCTTTTGATTAATATTATACTGTCTCTTTTGTTACTTCATTGGAGTTGCAGTTCTGAAGGTCAGATTTTTCTTTCTCAAATTCGTAAGAGCGTGTGCTTAATTGTTAGAGAGGGTAGTTAATACAGTAGATGGAAGATTCACTTTATAGTTTCTTTAGTTTTATTGATAATTTTGTCATTCCATTAATTGAAGTCATCCACTGGCTCATTTAGAATTCATGGACCAAGTTCAGTCCCCCTGGAAGCATATTTAACTCCCTCTGTAATTACATAAGCCATATTGCTTCCACAGCATTCATTCAAATTCTGATCAGCAATTCAGCTTCGGCTTAGTTTCCCCCTGCTATTGTTCATCACTTGCAGAGTGCAGTTATTTGCAGAAATGTTTATGGGATGATTGTATCCACAGTGTGTTCCTGTGAACAGGGGATGGTCTTCCCCCCTGCTCATTAGCTATCATTTGTCCAATCAGGAAGCAGAGCGAATGTCAGAAATTATTTGTTCGCATAAAATGTTGATTGAATATTTATGAGTAACTGAAAAAAGCCTGCACTGATTTGTAAGCCAAGGAAAGAGCTATGTTTGTCAGATAATTTATTTGAAATCAGCAATCAAACTAGCTCTTAGCAAGAGTTGAGCTCAATCTAAACCTGAATATGTTTACAGAGTAGGGGTATTTTCTGCAAAGAAAATATGGGATACTGAACACTTTAATCTAACATGGTTTCAAGAGCCAATGGCTAGAAATTAAAGCCAGTTGGATACCCCTTAGCAGTAAAGAGCAGAAAAGTGGCCATCCCAGGAAGCAGTGATAGTAACTGCTGAAGTCATGTGAGCTGACAAATTCTGGAAACTATAATTTAATGTGATCCAAGTCATTAGAGGTCAGCAGGTGGAAGTATAGAGCCCATGGCAAATGGCAGAGCAGAGAGAAAAAACTGGTGGTCCTCTTTGGCTCTTAAATCTACTCACATGTCAACTAAGTGGCAATCACAGCCAGGACTTCTTTGAATTCAATTTAGAGTTCAGAAATAACACTGATTGTTACAGCACTTGAATAATGCTATGCCTTTAAAGACACTGTGGGGAGGGTTTAATGTGTTTCTGCATAGCTTTAAAAACTGTTGTTAAATTTCTTGATTTTTTTTTCCTTTTCTTCTTTTCCTTCCTCTTAAAGTGTGATTACACAAATTACATGGGGATAGCTCTGTTATGCCAGGCCTTTCCACTCTGCTGCCTGTCCAGAGAGGCTTAGGGCAGCCAAGTGGAAAAGCTGAGGAATGCATTCAAGTCATTCCAATGTTACAACAGTATTACCTTTGTATGTGTTTAGCAGGGAACTGCTCTGATTGCAAACACTGGAGCTTTGTTGTTCTTGCTGTGCTAAAGATGTCGTGATTTATGCAGCATGCATGTTCCATCTCAGCATTTATTTTTAGTGCTTTCAAACTCTGAAATTAGCCTTAAAACTGTGAGGTCTGCATTGACTGACTCACTAATGACATCAGTTTGGAAAGTTAAAAATCACAAGACAGTTTATGGACTCACAAGTTTTGTTAAAATAACATGAAGCTTAAGTTAAAACAAAACAAAACCACAAAACCAAAAAATCCCCAAACAAAAAAAAACCCAAAGCAAAACAAACCAAACCAGCAACCTGGAGAAAACCGAGATATGTTTCCACATTAAACCTGGAACTTTTACAGATTATGCTGCTTTGCACTTGGTATGGAGGTCTGTGACCCAAGGGCAGGGATAGTATGTAAGAAGTAGATCATGGTAAATCAGAGCTGTGAGTTTCAGGTTGAGTTGGAGTTTTAATTTGATCTTCTGTTTTATATTAACACAGAACCAAATCCTTAATTTTTTTATTTGTTCTCAAGTATGTTCATATGAGGAAATCTTCCATTGTTCAAACAGAAGTTATCAAATACCATTGCATTAGTCTAATACAGCGTAATTAGAATATTTCCTTTGTTACAATGTGCCTGCACAGTGTTTTCATGACATGAGGCATACAGTGGGTACCACCTGACTTCAGAATTGCGTGTGATGTCAGCCTTATACAAGTATCAGACAATCACTTTGTGTTGCTGGATCGAATTATGGCAATGACTGACTAATCATGCTTTTATTATTTGCATCTAATGCAGTCATGACACTTAATCCTTTACCTATTGGGTTGATTGATTTAAACATCTCATCAAGTTAGCCATTATGGATTTGGGGTTTTTAACAATTTCTGGAGCAATCAGGTTGCCTTTAATGCAATATGATAAGTAACAGGAGTAATTGTGAGTGTTTGCATAATGGCGGACTGTGACAATTGGGACCTTCCTGAGCACTCAAGGCATGTTTAAATGTGAGCTGGCAAGTGAGCTACATGTCATTCTGCCAAATGTGTGACATACATGGTTAATACTCTGAAGTACCTACTTTCCCACTTTCAAGAGGAGCCGTGCTGAATAATTATGGACTAACTATTTGTTGCAGAATGCCTATTTCTGGCCTTCAAATATATTTTTAAAACTCAGTGTGGTGTGTTTTCAAATAAGTTAAACTGCCCAGTGTAGACTCTATTCACTGCTCTTAAATAATTTGAGGGAATACTGTAATTTGATAGATGCTCCATGAGATAACACTGTAGTTATGGTCAGTAAGAAGAAACAAAACTGCCACCTACAAGAACTGTGGCAGGTTTGATATTCATTTCTCTTCAACTTCCTTGGAACTGTTCAAACTTCTAAAAATCAATGCTGATTAACTTTTTTCTTAATCAGACAATTATCTCTTAGGATTCATCCTGTCCCTCCAACTTTGTTGCTGTTTTCAGCCTTGTGCTTATGGGAAACTATTTCCCACAGTGGTTAAGGTGGGAAGGGCCCTCTGGAGATCATCTAGTCCAGACTCCCTGCTCAAGCAGGATCAGCTAGGCCAAGTTGCCAAGGAAAATACCTCATGACACTTTACTTTTCTATTCTGTCCATACAAAGCAGATGAAATTCAGTTCATCTTGAGCAAGTGAAGAGCCCCCAATATGGGCAAATAAATGACATTGAAATAATTCTGTCTCCTTCCCAGTTTGCTAACTCCAAGCCAAATATTGTGTCTGGACAGGGGTGAAGAAAAGTTCCTATCAGGAAAAAAGGTCCATGACCTCAGGTAACCATCATTCTCCCAAAAGGCTAAAAGTTCTCCAAGACTTGAGATAGATATAAAAGAAACTAGTACTTCTGACACATCTTCTTTAAAGTGAGCAAGCCAAGCATTAAGGATATAAGGTAACTATAACCAAATAGAGGAACCCATGAAATCTTCATCTTCAGAAGCAGCTGTGATTCAATAGTGTAGATAACAATTGGGATGGAGCCTCCCAGGTGATAGTGAAGGACAAACTCTGGGTACTTCAGGCTAACAGGACAGTGACTAAAGCTCTAATTTCAGTAAGGCTGGCCCAAGGATTTCAGTCAATGCCTGATGAAACGCTTTCTGGCTAACCCATGAAATGCGAGTCAGGCTTTAAATGCAGAGCAGCTTCAAACTAGTCAGAGATTACTTTGTGCAATGGGAGAATAAATCTGGTGCCCCATGTGCTGTAGAGAATGTAAAGTTAGTTTTATTAAGAGACTGCTCAACACTGTATCAGGATCAGGTACATTAGTGTGATTCAGCATCTCAGATGAGGATGTAGTCTGTCCCCTCAACTTCCCATTCATCTCCCAAACTGTTCTCTGAATGTTGCAAGAACAAAATTTTCAGGTGCCTGCTTTTAGGACTGATGCATTTTAGTTCACAAGGGTTTGTTGGCTTGATGCAGACCAAGAGATTTCATCTGGAATTATCCAGACTGTGGACAGTATGATTTTAATTCTCCAAGTTTTTCCTACTGTGAATCGGACAGGTGTAAGTCAGATGTCACTTGTGAGTTGTGCTGGAGACTCTGACAAATTGCTCCACCGTGATCGTCCTTACGGGGATAACAAGTGTTTTTTGAAAGGAGCATGCCAAAGGAAATAACTTGCAGTTGTCTGTAGTTCTGTCCTCCAGATGTGTACCAGGGAGGCATCTGGACCAGCAGTTTGTTGACTGAAAATCTGATGCTTTCCTCCTGTCTGGTTTTGTTTTGGGGGAAAAGCTAAGTGCAATTAATGTGGCTTTGAGTTAAACTTAGCCCTGCTGTTTTGTGGTTTCCCCCCACTTAATTCATGTCACAGACCAACATAGTAAGTACAGTAGAGAGAAACTCACTCAGGGGAATAGATATTCCCATGTAGTAATCTTACTGCAAGCAGATTCAGTGTAGGAGAACTCTCCCTTTGGCTGAGAAATTCCAGAGCTTTGAGGCAGTGTGAGGACAGCACCACAGCTACATCCTGGGGTTTGTGGGTACCCTGATGGAGCAGGTGACTGCAGACCGTGGGATATGCAGTACCCTCTCTGTGGGTTTTGGGAATCCTCCCATTCTGTTCCCCAAACCCAGGATGTGGTTCAGTGGATTGTGCTGGCTTTGTGGTCAGGACAGCCCAGTTGTGGCAAGGACAGGGTGGGAATTCTCTCTTTCCCACCCTGAGCTTCTGCACAGCCTCTCTGGGCCTTGCTGCTGAGTCTCTAGGAATTGAGGGAGCAACTCCCCTCCCTTCTTACAGTTTGGTGTGAATGCATGGGTCAGGATTGCAGTGGAGTGTCTCCCCTTGGCAGGGTCCCAGCAGGGCAATTCCTCTGTTGGAGGCAGGGCCAATGTCCCCTGGGAAGCAGGGGAGAAGCAGCGAGGCAGCAGTTAATTCCCAAGCCACTGTTTCTCTGGTGCACACCCTCCCCTCCTAGGGAGGAGCTGGCCCTAGAGGGCCAATGTAGGGACAGAGATTTGTGTTTTAGGGACAATCAGCTGTGCAAAACAGTACAAATCACTAAATAGTTTATTGTACAATAGACAATTGTAATAATCCTTATTAGTGTTTTTATTCAAATGCAAATTAAGAAGCTGCTAACAGTAGTAATTGTTGTTGGTTTAGAACAATCAAAAGGATATTGAAGAATTAATTTACTTAAAAGAGTCCTGAAAGAACCATTATTTATATTCCAAATATTCAGTCACTTTTAATTATGAGTGACTGATGTGCCTGGGTTTTGTATTAATTCTAAACAGCAAGACAGCGAGCCTTCTCTTTTCTGTAGGTCTGTGTCCTGCAGATACTGATATAGGATAATCTACTTCAGATATTAAAATAAAGGCTCCTAAGACAGGCAGAAAATGCGGGGGAAAATCTGTGACATAATCTGCCTTTGGTGCTGAAGGCGGCTCAGCGTCACAGCCCAGTGGCACCGGCAGCCTGGGGCTTAGCGAGCTATTTTAGCTGTTCACTGTTGTACTTGAAGGTCATTTAAACAACCTGGGCTTAGAGTTGTTGATTTTACTTTGCTGTCTCATCCATCTGATAAGCTCAGAAGTCTGAGCCTCTTCTGCTTGGCCTGTGGGTAAAGCCTGAGTTTATGTGCGAGCCCAGAGATGAAGTGAAGGAAAAGGGGGAGGGTGGAGGTATCCTACTATTGGCACAATTAAGCAACATGCCTCTGCATGTCGTGGGGTTTACACTTTCACTGCTTGCCAAGGTTTACAGCCTGATTTGAGCAAGGGGCACACCACCAAGTTGGCAGTGTTCTTGGCCATAAGAGAAGTGATGCTCACTCAGCCAAACACAGTGAGGCTTCCCTCCCAGCTAGGGCAGTTGGATAGGCATTAATGTCCTGCTTGATATCAAAGCAGTTTTCTGCTTTTTAAACAGCTTTATTTATTTATTTGTTCCTAGTCTAGAAAGTCTTTTGAGAATTAATTACTCATGGTAAGAAATCTTGGTGTGTGGTTACTTTTAATGTCATTCTTCATTTCCATCTTTTCTTTAAAAAATGTCTTTAGCACTAAAAGTACATTCAGTGATAGAAATGCACCAGGTGATGCTTTTCTTTGTCCTTCTCTTGGGGACCAGAAGAGCAGAAGAAAAGAGGAATCTCTGGGATGTGAGCACAGAGAGACATTTCGATTTTCCTTACAGAGCTTTGTGAACTTTGCAATTTATTCATGAACAGAGGCAGGATCGAAGCTACAGTTTCTCCATGAGGTCATAGCACACAGACTTTTCATTTACATTCTAGATGCTGACTTCTTTCTCTCAGTGTCATTTGCTGCCAGCCTGCAAACGGTGGAGCCACTACTTCAAGACCTTTGGTGGGCAGGGAAAGTGCCTATTATATCAAGGTACATATATTTCTGCATTGGAAGGCTTAAAAATGTTTCAGGGAAGAAATTTTCTTTTAGGATACAGTTGGGATAAGTAAAACTTCATAAGTTTCTGTCAGTCTCCACAGAGAGAGACCAACAACAAAGATTGAAACAAATCAGTTAAAGCTGACTTTGTCACTTGAAATACATATCTTTACTTTTTGTAGGCTACTGTAATTAAGAATTTGCTTTTATTTTTATGCTGTCCATTTAAATTATCAGGAATTCTTTTCTTCAGCTTAATAGACTTGGTTTAAGAGGCAAAATACTACTGAGTGCGCCTTGATGGGAGCACTGAGTAACTTTGCTCTGCTCTCTCTCCAAGCTGCCCCTCTCAGCCCTGCCCACTGAATAACCACACCACGGCCCTATCTGTTGAAGCAATTAGCACCAACTCCTAGTGAAATGCAAATTACCTTTGATCTTTTATAAAAAAAGAAAAGCTTAACTGTTAATGACAGAGATAACCAACAAAAAATGGTAAAGGTGCCTTGTTTCTGTGGTTATCAGTCCTGTCTGCATCATAAGTATTCAGGCTAATTCATCCTCCTTTAATACACTTTTCTGAATTGGCTGTTAAGTCACATAAGTCATTTAAAGAAAAGGACACCACAGCATAGACATCAGATGCCTGAAATTTTACTCATGTTAAGACAAAGCACCAAATCAGGCTGCTAAACCTGACAGAGACTTCATTCCTTATGGTTTATTACAAACAATGCTACTGGGCATGAAACTAGACTATAATTATAGACTGTATATGACATGAAAACCTGAGGCAAATAGTGTCAGGGTTTCGCTCTGAAAAGTGACTGATTCTAACCTGGGAAAAGACTCCAGAAGTATCCACTGAGCAGCTCAAGTGGCAGAGCTTGGGAAGAGACTTGCTGCTTATCCCTGAAACTGCAGCACTGAATGTTCTGTGCGTGGAAATGCACAGTGTACCTGCAGGTAATAGGCCTGTAATATGGTGTTCCCAGATGGCAATACCTCAGCCCTAAGACAGTTCCTGATGCCATGTGAGAGACAAAACAATGAAGAAAATTGTCTATGTGAGTGCTGTGCATCTGTGCTGAGTTTCTCTCCCACTTCTGTGTTTAAACACAGTGAAAGTGTTTCCCTAGTTTTGGTGTTTGAGGCCCATTGCTGCACTGCAGAGGGTTTGTGCCTCCTCACTGTGCTACAACACTGGGAGTGCTGGTGCTGCTCATCCCATGGGTTGCTGTATGTGCTGTGTTCCTAACTAATTCAGGAGTTTAGTAATACTCATGACAAGACTTTCAGAGTATAATCATTCAACAAAAAGCACAGAGAGGTCAGGAGGTCAAGTGGGAGGTTAAAAGTGCTGCTGAAGGAAACACTGCTAACAGGACTAGGTGACACCTTCAGAGCTTCCCTTCTATCAGAGTGCCATGACACTCTGGCAGGGCCTAAGCTATTCCTTCAGCTCTAATTTGCACATAAATTTCGGCATATTTCAGTCCATTGTAACTCAAGTCTCTAAGCAGGTTCTTTAAGTGCAGTCTTTTGGCATTTCAGTTTGTTCTTCTCTGAAAGCTCTTTGCAAGAAGGTCATTTTTTAACTTAACTTTAGCTGATGAACTCTCTTGGGTGGTTTTTTCTTTGTCCGTTTCAGGGGGTGTTTTTTGTTTGGTTTTTGGGGGTTTTTTTGGAGGTGGGTTTTTTGTTTGTTTGTTTTGTAAGTATGTCCTTGCTAGTAGTCTTAACAAACAAAAAAAGACAATCGGACTGTCACTAGCCACTTTAGGTTGCATTGTGTTGCCTTTTTGTTTTCCTTTTCTGTGCATAATGCCTCACTTCATGCAGATGTTTCAATGTCTGTATTTTATTGTCTTCAGCCCCAATATAGTTACATTTTAGATAATTTTTTCCTTGAATTTGCATATGCTGGTGTTAATGTGGTACTGCTGGAGACCTTAGATCAAATGCATGTGTGATTCTAAGAAGACTGGGTGAGATCTGGCTCATCTGAGATTAGAAACAGATTTGTGACTGCTTTCAGTGAAGGCAGGAGAGCCAGTGGGCATAGGGGTTAGATAATATCTGTAGGGAGCTGGGAATTCTTCCCCAAGTTGTGCAGGTAACCACCTTACTTTGTTACCCTCATAAAGTGACAAGAAATTACACCTCTTGTGGAACACAAGAGGAGTTGAAGGACCTCTGTATCCATGGTCACTGCCACACAGCATTAAAGATGACAAGGACTGGATTAAAAATTAAAACAAAATGAACAAACAAAAAACTTCATAACCTCAAAACCTGTGAGATCAAGATGTTTACCATAGAGCACCTTAAGAAGGTGTGACACTTGGTTGTAATTTGCATGACTGGCCTTATTCCTTGTAGACAATAAATTTTATCAAATTCAGTTTGAAAAAGGTAATAATGGTAGAAATAACACAATTTATTTTAGCAAACAGTCAGAAGGTTATACCACTAGAAGAACCCCTTTGTGAGAAGTGGTGAGTTACCTGACTCATTGCTGGCACCACATCTTTTTTACTGTTATGCTTATTATTGCAGTTCTAGGCATTCCAATAATGACCCAGTTGTCTATTTATTATACTAAGTGCTCTGCAACCTCAGAATAAAATGTACCCCCTTGACTTGAAGAGCTAAAGTCTACAAATAGAATATGAGAAACAGGAGAGTGTGGGAGAGAGAAGGGAATGGTAGGAAATACTGACACAGCATTTGGGTAATGCCTTGGATGCATCCATTATTCATTTTTTTTCTCCCAAAATGATTGTTTGGGGGTTTTTTTGACATCTGGGTAAAAGAGATATTCTGTGGAATGGGCAGAGGAAGATAAGTTCCTTGAATGATTCCAGCATTATTTCTCTTAGCATCCAGGAATAATTGCTTGGAAAATGTGACCAATGAAGGCCAGCAATCAGGAGCTGGAAGATAACCTATTGATACGTTCTAGACTGTTAAGTAACAGGAGAAGGGGTTGAGAAGGGCTTTGAAAATGAAGACAAGCAGTTTATGCAGCATGGAAAACAAAACTAAAGGAATGAGATTGCCTTCCTGAAAGGTAACTTGAAAACCAAGTTTTCAGAAGCATTCAGGATGGATTTGAAGAGAGCATGAGTGATGACATCCGTGAGGAAGCCAGCAAGGGTCAACTTTAAGTAGAAAAGCTGTCTTTTATTACAGGACAGAAAGGCTGTATAGCAAGATTTGATGACTTTGGAGGAGGTTCAGGGTGAAGATGTGCATGATACAAACATGTGATTACCTGAATGTGACTGTGCCCAGAGTAATCTGAAGCACTGGGGTCTAGTTATGAAAAGGTAAAAAAATCTGCTTTTGGTGCTGAGCTATCAAATGTTTAAACAGAGATGGCAGTGAAATAGTTCAGGTTTGAATTTGGCCAGAAGGAGTCAGCTCTGGTGTAAGAGATAGACCAGTGCATCAGCATACGGGAACAGAGGCTGTTTGTTTCCTGGTGAGTGTGTGTTGAAGTAGAAGAAAACAGGATGAGAAAGACTTGGGATTCTGTGGAAATCCACAAAGGAAACTGGGAAGGGTAAAGAGGGATTTGTGGGAGAGGGTAAAGGAACATGTAGATAGGACCTAGTCACAGAAGCCATAGGACAGCATGCTTTTGAAAAAACAGGACAGAGTTGCCATGCCAGAATGGTTCTGATTTTTTTATTTTTTTTCCTGTGGAAGAGTTGTAGAGATCTTGTGCAGAGATAACAGCAAAAGCAAGAGAAGGTTGAGGAAGTGGATCAAGTAAAATTTCAATTTATCCAGATCTTTTTAATCCTCTAGTTACCAGCATTAGGAGAACTATGGCAGTAAATACTGAAAGCATATATAAACCCAAAGATTGACAGTTCTATTCAATTTAAAAAGTGGAGCTTAAGTAATAGGATTTTTGTTTGCTTGTTTTAAATAAAACCAAAGCAGAATACCAAAGTAGACAACACCAGAATTAAGTATTCCACTGCAATATAAGTTCATGAATTTAAATTAAAAAGGAAAAGGGCTGGCATTTATTACCTGTCTATTTTCTATTAAAATGTTAACTTTTTTGTGCCTTTAAGCCTGTACTTATGGCACCACACTGTATTATTTAAAGTTTCTGAGCACCTTGGTTTTATTACTATCAACTATTGCTGCTCAGAGTTCAGGTCTTAATTAGTGCACAGGCATGAAGAAGAGCAAGTAGGTCAGATAATCAGTATGCTGGTGCCTCAATTCAGGAGATACAAATCTCTGAACACTGCAGTGAAATAGTGAGTCCTTTTTACACACTTGACAATTAAAGTCTAAATTATGGTGTTACACTTGGTATACTAACTGTTTGTCATCTCTTCCCTAAGATAAGCTTCATAGTGAATAGATTCTCAATATGGATAAAATACCATTATAACGGTTTTAAGGCTGTGTCATGAGGCTGAAAACCTGCCTCAGAAAAATAACATGAATCTTCTAAGGGTTGACCTATGGTTTAGGGGTAATTTTCTGTCATTCTCAGCCTGTGTTTTTACACATTTACTTCCTCAGCAGTAGGTGTTCTAGGGCAGCCCAAGACATAGGGATGCTGTTGCTTGTGGCTACAGCACAGCATCCCTCTGCTGTCACTTCCTACATGAATGGTAAATGGGAAAACACCTGATTTTTATCTTAGTGATGTATATGTTTGTGTTGTTGTTCAAAGGAACTTGGATTCTGTGGAGCATTTTCTTATCAGGGTTGGAAAGCTCTTTCTTTCAGATGTGTTTATGTAACATGAAATGGTGGAATGAAAGTCAGGAACGATATAAATAGCCAAATAATGGCAATGTTAGCTGAGTCTGTATTTACTGGAATCCACCAGACTGCTCATCAGCTGGAGCTGTAGTCAAGTATGAATCTGTATGGACCTAGTATGTTAATATACTCCTCCTGGAAATAAATGACCTCGTGGATTCATTTGGAGAAAAATATGGTTCAAAGATGGAATAAAGTAGTGGTGAATCAGGATTCTTATCCCTTGTAGTTGTTATGCCAAAAGCAGAGTAGCAAGTAAATACTGCTGGTGGTGAGCATTAAGTTTGCTCATTATAAATGCAGAGTCATGTACCAGTCTCCAGCATGATTTCATCTGGGAACATTGCCATAAGGATTACAAATGGCTTTCAGCCTGAAAATTGGTATGTATTGCTTTAAACTTTCAGTGGGGAGTTGGCAATTTATCCTTCAGATAATCATCTTGTGTTAAGTTGAACATCTTAGTGTAACTTTTTGCTACATGATAAACCAGCTCCTATGAATAATTTACTGCAACTGGCAACCCACTTCAGCTCTGAAGTCTTTATCAAGTCTGGTGGCTTTTCAAAGTTTAATAATGAAGTTGGAGCCAAAAAATCTCATTGCACTTAAAGTCAGTGGAACTTCAGTGTTAATTGCAATGGGAATCACAAATTGAGCTTTCAGGGCAAACTTCTCTGCAGTAGAAACTCTGCATCACATCATTGAGAGGCCAAAGCTGTGCATTTGTATCCAAGTAAGCCGAGCTCATTTACCTTCCTGCTTATCCTACAGCATCATGGAGGTTTGTGCAAACTTTATATTTTCACTGGCCAAAAAAGTTGGCTGAATTTCCTGGGCTTTCGTTGCTCTCGTGGCAGATTTAGGGTGTGTTCTGTAGTGCAGCACAGCACCTAAAATGTGAGTATTGCACCGACATCGCCATTCCTGCCCCACAGGAAACTTGCCATGGCAATCCAGTTGGTAATTTTTAGAAATCAGTTTGCCAGGCCCTGCCTGAGTGGCTGATGTGTCCCAGTGAGGGCTGGCCTGGCCTTTTGTTCTTCTCTGTCTGGCTGAGCTGGGCCTCGCTGCTGGCAGGGATGAACTGAGGTACTGAAGGGGATTGTGTGAACTGTGCTCAGCACCATCCCTCTGTGGAGAACAAGGGCAGCCAAAGCTTGTCAGGTGGTCTCTCTGACATCAGCAAACAAGGATTTGTTAATGCTTATGCTGGATTCCATGTGCATTATCTCAGCTGTAACCTTTCAGAAACAAACTCTTCTTTTCCTGTTTGAAGCATCCTTGCACGGCTCTGCTCTGCGCTATATTCGTTCCATGCTCCTGGCATGTGTGTGTGCTGGGCTGTGTTTTTCCCAGGGAACAGTAGCTGAGCAGAGGATGAACTCTTTGGCCGTGAGATGGCTGTGCAAGTGATATTTCAGGATTACAGCTGAAAGCAGAATTTGTCTCGGGGGAGGTAGGTGGAATAGAAGGGCAAAAGGACCCTTTGTTCTGAATGGAACAACTGAGATTTAGAGGAGACTCTGACTCCAGGCGTAAATTCTCCTTTTTCTCTTCCATGCTGTTTTGCCACATGAGATTGCATCAGGAGGAGTCCCTGCATGCCCAAAAAATGAGCAAGGCTATGGCTTGGTCCAATGGCAAGTAAAGCATCTTCTCCCTTATTCTGGAGTTGGTCTGAGTAGCAGTACAGGTTTTGTTTCCTCATATTCAAGCAGATTTTCAGAAAAAGTTAAGCTTAGAATATCAAATAGAAAAGAATAGCATTTAGCAAATTAGTTCACCAGAAATGCAAGTGGGGAAAACATTTCAAACATGACATTTTCCGTAATAGTTCCTTGTCCTTTTGATGACTTCTTGACAGTTGTAGCTGTGCAGCTCCCAACTACCATTGTTTTCATCTTTTAGCTGTCTTTTTAGTACAAAAATATTGTTCTTAAAAAAATAGGTATTTTTAAAAAATGAAAAGTATGCATTGACTAAACCTGACACTTCCACCTTAAGAAGATTTTTGGGAACCATTTTATCAGTTGTAATTGTGTGATACCAATCTCAGTTTGCTTGTCTTGTATTTTGTCTTAATGTGTATAGTCAGATTATGAAGTGGAGCAAACAGCAATGAAGCAATGGCCTTAGACAGGACATTTCTAGGAAAATAAATTCAGGAAAGCTACTGGAAGATGCCAGTTTACAGGCGTAAGGCAATTTGCAGGACACATTTCTCAGCAGATACTAAATGATGCAATTTACAAAAATCTTCACGTTTTACAGTCAGGAGAAAGATTAGCTCTAAAGAGATTACTTTTGAGGCTGCTCTTTAAGAACACTGAGACTGAAACAGAAGCCTTGTGGCAGAGACCTATGTCATGCTTTGAAGGCAACCAATATGCTTCTCTTCTGACCCAAGGAGGAAGCTTTTCTTATTTTAATCACTCACTTGCTGCAAATCTTTAGATTAATGCCAGACAGTTTTGTTTTGCACAATGTCTTTGTGTCCCTTTAATCTGCTGCGAGCCCCAGGCTCCCAGCAAAGCTTCCTGAGGGCCCCGAGTGCAGCCGGACAGGGAGCACGGGGCAGTGTCCAGAGCCAGCCTGGCAGTGGGGATGGCACTGCCCACCCTTGGACAGCACCTGTGCCAGTGTGGCTGAAGGAGATGTGGCAGTGCCCATGTTGACTCTGACACTTTGCAGATCACAAATTCCACCCAGGTTTCAGCAGATTCTCACTGACAGTAACGCTGAGCCCTTGTATCTTCAGTTTTTGAGAAGGTAAGTGCCTTTTGTCAAACCTAACTGATTTCCTGAACAGAGGTGCTCCCTTCCACATGCCCAGGAGATTAGTTGTACATCAATGCTATTGCAGTGGAAAAAACCCAGATGGTAAAATGCTGTGGGCTAGGACAGGCTAATGAAACGTAAGAAGGCTTTTTTTGTTACAGAATAAGGGAGTTGTTGCCATGTACTCTGGCACCAATATCCAAGCAAGATTCTTTCTGTGGAAATTCAGGAGCTCCTCAGGGAGTATATATGTGATGATGATGTGAAAACGTGTGCTTGTTTTGCTTAGGCAGCATCCTCGGTGAGAGTGCAAAGGAACTTTGTAAGAAAGCTGTAAGTCAGCATACAGCAAGTGTCTTGACTGCAGTAGAACTAAGCAAGTTTTTGTCTACTGAATCTCTAGTCCCTTGAACAAGAACTGCTCTGACATTTGCTGCTGTAGCAGAAGTGAAAGGTCCAAGTTCTGAGTAAAATTTTCAAAGCTACCCTAACAATTATTAGTCCATATTCAGTATTCAGTCATTTGGACTTTCAAGGCAGTACTTGAAGGGGTTGTTCAAAAATCGCTTTCCAGAATTTCTATCTTGTTGTGTTAGTTGATGGTGACGTTGCAATGTAGTAGGAACAAATGTCGTGGTAAAGTGTGTTTTGCCTTTATCTTTTGAAGTGTTTTAAACAAAAGTGCTTCAGTTATCCCTTTTGGGCTGCAGTGGATTGCAAACCAGCTAATGTGCTTGTTGATGCTTGTTAAAGGCATCCTCTTGAAGAAGTACCGCTCTGGCCATTAATCTATTTAACAGCTTATTTAAATCGTGAGTGCAAACTGGTCTTTGTAGGGCTACATGTAAGATGTTAAAGCATGACCATATTTTACCTGAAGGTCAATTCAAAATATGCTCAATAAAAATGCATATATGTGCATACTGAACCCAGACATTATGAGATGGTAATTCAGTTCCTGTAACTCAGGTGGTTAATCTTCCACAGCCCACTCCAAACAAGTAAGTTGTGTACCATCTTTAAACAAAACAAAAAATAAAACCAGCAAACCCCCAAGCCACAAAAAACCCTCAATAAAACCAAACAAAAAAAAAAATCAAAAAGTATTTTGGAAAATGAAAGTAATCAAATAGAAACAGGAAGATATAGCATGGAAGCAATTAATATATTTTTAATATATGAAATTATTTAAAGGGAGGCTTTACCATGGTTTCAAGTTTAATAGCTTTAGGTTTCAGCCTAGAAGAGCATTCGAGTTTGATCAGTAGTCTCAACAGTTAATTCTGTTTTACCAAACAGATGTCCTCCCTTCATCCTGACATAGTTATTATTATGCTGTCTCAGTGCAGGGACTGTTTCATACTTGGGTTGGGGGAAAGGAGCCAGTTCTAAGAAAACTTTTCTGGCCAAGTGCAACACAAACCGATACCTCACTGTTTGCTAGCGTGCTGCTCAAGTAGAATTTGTAGAGGGTATGTGCTTTTCATGTGATTCCTCCATTAGGAAAACATAGTAGTTAAATTACTAGGTTGTGCAATGTTTTCAATTCTGAAAAAAGATATGGTATTATTGGATAAGTTATTAAAATATTTATAATAATGAATATATAGAATAATTAAATAATATCCATATTACTGGATAAGCAAAGCAACATCCTGAGAGAGCCTAATTAGAAGGACTAACTGCCACTGTACCACAG
>JAOXXN010000480.1:367232-381923 GCA_026770055.1 Myrmophylax atrothorax
ATCCTCTTAAAACCCAAACTCAACCTCACTTCAGCCAGCTCAGACTTGTTATCGTTTCTGTGGGGTGAAAAAAGGGGCGCAAACGCCTGGACTGGTCTAAACCATTAATGGCAACTTCATTAACTTTTATGCAACTCTGTCAGTTTGCATCTGCTGCAGGTCTGCCCTGGCAGTGTTACAGAAAGGTAAACGGGGGATTTAGTCTTGCCCAGAAACACCACCATTTGTTTTGATTGTATTCAATCCCTCTATTGACTGTTTTCAACATTCAAATATTTTTTATTTCTTTTTTTACATGAAGCTCCTGAATCTCTCCTCAGTCCTAATTTGTTCTAATTCTTTCTCTCTTATTTTATCACAGTTTTCACAAATAAGAACACACACATAAAACACGTTACATCAACAATGAACAAATACCAGGAAATATGATCAGCAACTTCTGGGAACAGAAAAGATTCCCAAATACACATGGCATAATTTCCAGCTTCCTTTTTGTTACAGACAAATAGAACAGCTAAAGTAAATGATGAGGGGCATTAATTTGGTACTGCTGTCCACTCTCATCTGTTGTGACTGATACCACTGAATTATCAGAGACTTATCCCTAAAGCATGATGTTTCCATTTCATCTTTCTCATTGTCCTTTCAAGAAAAAGGACTGATTTTAGCTAAATAAATTCTATTTGTGATGAGAAAACAGATGATACTCACACAGTCCTGTGTTACCTTTATAGGCTTATATGTAACATGCTAATCTTCGAGAGGACATATCACCTCCACCTGACAAGCTCACCTTCCTTCCCCTTCTTTTTCTTTCTTCTAGAGAAACCTCCCCTATGTCTTTGTAGTCAAACTGAGTACAACGAATTTGTATAATATAATAATCTCATGCCTTTGGTCCTAAGTATAATCACTAAGGCCTATGAGGGCCTTCCTTTGCTAGAAATACAGAGCAGCCAGTATCGGGTCCCTTTTTCCAGTCTCTTGTGTCTGTGTGTGTTGTCATATAAAAGATAAAATGAGAACAAATACCTCAAAAAATGTCCATTTTGCTCTCTCTCTCTCCTGCCTTTATTTTGTCTGTCACCAATTGCTAATAACTTTTTATTGCCCATGCTAGCTGCTTCAAATGTGGGGTTTAGCATTTGTTTGTAGGAAACCTTCATTTATCTCTGTCATATAAAAGATTATAGAAGATTGAGATCCCTCCTGCTGAACTGCTGTGCTGCTCTTCTCTTTCCTTACCGCTCCCGTTGGGTATTATCCTCACATGAAATACTCTAATGGGGGTTGATGGCCATCCTCAAACCAGCCTCACTCCCTGCTAGAGGGTCTCTATCTGGAGTTTGCATACTTCCTCTTAAATACCTAACCAACATTTGCTCATTGATAACAATGAACAGTTAATTGTTAATTTATAACAACTTTTACAAGGTTGTGTTTCTTGCTGCATGCAAGAAAATAATTTAAAAGCCACTCTGGGGTCAGCCTCTTGCTATTCAGCATATTTATCTTTGCCACCAGCTTTCAGGTGGAAGTGCTGCTTCTGTCTCGAAGCCACAAATGGTGTTTGTGCTTCCTGTTGCAGAATGTTTATTACACGAGCAGTCAGCAGCTCCACGTGGGTGTTCTGAGCCCCACCATCGACGACGATGACAACAGATGCCTGGTGGATGTGAACAGCAGGCCCAGGCTCATCGAATGCAATTATGCCAAAGCCAAGAGAATGAAGCTTTACTGGCAATTTACTCAGGTAATTCTTACTCGGCAGACATTTCAGAAAGTTTAAAAGCTGTTTCTGTATCTGAAGTGTGAGTAATCTGTTTACTAACTGAACAGAACCAGATTTGTCCTTGCTTTCTTTGCCTAAAGCCAGGAAGCTGTTGTTTAGATTTGATCTCAATGTCAGCTGCCTCGGGAGGGTACAAAACTTGTATTATATTTTCTAAATTTGCCATAAATAATTTGTTTCTAAGGCAGAATACTGGTACGGGATTATCTCAATTAAAAAAAAAAAAACCAAAACCAAACAAAAACCCCAAAACAAACAAACAAAAAAACCCCAAACCAAAAAACCATCAAACCCCAAAAAACCCCCACCAAACAAACCAAAACCAAACCAAGAGCAAGGAACAGAAATGGTTTTGTTTGTTTAGAAGTAGCAACTTCGAAAAGGCGGTAGCGGGTCATTAACGATAACAGCCTCTTAATGAGCTGCTTTTGCAGTTCCTTTCTTTACAAGGCTAATGCTTTTGTGTATGTGTGGGGGGAGTGTGAGATACAGAAAGAGGTGCCAGTAAAGGCTGAGAAGTGCTTTTGCAGTGATGAGCATCCTGTTAGGATACTGAATCCAAGCCTGGTGTCCACACTTCTGAACTTCCTTAGAAACGCGAGGAACAGCTACACGGAAGCCGCAGCGGTTCTGGGGCTGGAAAACCTGCTCTGCAGTGTGATGCTTATGGAGAGCACTGGTTTAGCTAAGAGCAAGTGGTAAGGTCACTCAAAGCGTATCAGTGTTTCCACAGAGGGACGTAGCTTATCCTAAAGGCAAAACAGGTTCCAGTGGCTGGAAGCTAAAGATAGTCAAATTCGGTCTTTCCCAGGAAGATGAGATTTTCCCAAGGTAAGCTTGAGAGCATGGACGTTTACCATGTCAGGTACTGACAGGCTGGCTGCTTTGGCTCAATGAAATGAAATTGCATTACTTTCTAAAACAAGTGCATGGTTTACCTTCTGGGGAAATTGTCCCAGCTAGTGTGAGTTTGCCTCTCTCACAGTTGTTCCTCTGCAGTTCTAACTCCACAAATCTACTTGTGTACTCCAGCTAACAGGCTGAAGTTTACCATTGAAGTAATTTTATTCCTGCATTTATTTTTTTCTGTAACATCCATGTGGGCTTGCAGATATCTTTTCTGTCAACTCATTAGTTTATTTTTCTGTAACAGCCATTATCCATGTATTTTAGGACCTTGTTAATACAGTTTAGCATCAATCTTGGTGCAGAGAGCATCTGGGCACTAATTGTAAAGCATACTATTAACACAATTAGTATTTATACTTGAAAGTTATTCAGATATTTGTTTTTCAAAGGTAACTCTCAAGCAGCAGACCTTAAATCCCTCAATTTGGAAGACATTCCAGCTTCCACTCAGTCCCTTCAAGGGCACAGTTTTAATTATGCTTTCTCACAGATTTTAACACTAGTCAAGGGCGACCTCACTGTATCCATGTCAGCACTTGAATTTTTTTACCATTTCTAAAAAGTATCAGTAACATATTTCTTTAAAGAGTATTTCATAGTGGTTTAGTAGTGTCCACCTATTCAGTGATTGCTCTGTATAACCCCAACCTTTGGTGTTAATTAATGGTTTCTACTCTGGGAAACTACCGCTATTTTGTAACACTGATTATCTTGGATCTCATTTGATGGGCAGCAGTAGAATTCCTTGATAATTTAGCTATTAAAAGCTTCAAAAATGGTATTTAACTGCATTAGGTTTGTTTCAATTCCATGTTCCAAATATAATCTCCCAATGAAGTTGCAGTGCTGTTAAACGAGACTCTATGGACTCTGTTCCTTCTACAAAGGAACTCTGGCCCAGAAGAAGTGAAAGCTAATTAGTTGTTTCTTTAGGATAAATTAAGAGACAAATGAAATAATTAAAAGTTTTCTGTTCAAGAAGGATTTTGTTAATACCCAATGCAGCTGAAATGTCATTATTGCTCAACATACAGCCTGGTACACAGCCCTGGGTAAGTTCTGTGGGACAGAAGAAAGCTAATGAATGTAATCAAGGCTTGCCAAAATCAACTGATCAACTCCCTTTGAAATGCACCTATTTAGTCTGGTGAAAAGATATGTTTTTTGTGAATATGCTGGAAGCTGTCTCTGAAAAGAGGCTTTTTTAAATTGCTTTTTTAAAGCTCTGGTATTTTTTCTCCATATTGTGCACTGAGCAGAACTGCTGCAAGTAAGCAGGATTGTAAGTATTGATGCTTATGTAGTCTTGAAATTTGTGAACTATTAATTAAAATGTAGATGCTGGTTGTAGCTTTTTATAGCACCTGCCTTTGGCTGCAAGTATGCTTGGACTTCTCTGATTTTTGAACCATTCAACAAGACTGTCCGATGCCATAGATAATTAAAAATACAGAATTTTCTCAGAAAGGGAATAGGAAAACAGACTGATCACCCAAAGGATGATAAACCCATTGAACTAGATTTCTCTGACCAGCACAAAAATCTGTATTTTTTCCTGCAGTCCAGATCTAAATGAGGAAACACTCTCACTGTATTGCACTATAATCTGAGAGGCACCATAATAGTCTAGGGTGGGACTGGGACAGCAGTCTGGTGGATAGAAATCTGGACAGCTTTTTGAAAACAGTATTCTTCAGATAACATTTTTCACCTCTCTTGCACTGTTAAAGTGTAATGATGGGTAAATTCCCTATACCAAATTTAGAAAACAGGGTCATCCTCAGCTAGGAGACTCCTTGCTTCCATTGATCTATTACAGTATTATTTAATTATTAATTCATATAGTTGTATGATTAGAAGTATGTCTGCATACATATATATAGATGTGTGTGTGTGTGTGTATATATATATAATCTCAAACTCGATTTATTTTTTTAATTCATATTTTACTTTGGTTTTAACATTGTAAATGCCCTGGCTACCATCAGTTGCAGGCAGCTGGAGTCAGGCAGCCAGATGGTCACTGCTGCCTCGTGGACAGAGTTTGATGGACAGTCATGTGGAGGGAACCACGCCCTCTGCTATCTCTCTGTACAGGACAAACTTGCATTGAGCATTCCAAGCTTGTGCTATGTGTTTGTATAATCAGGATCTATCTGAGCACATTTCCATGCTGCACAGGTTTGTAGGGCTGCCAAATGCAGTGAGACCCAATAGAATGTAGGCTTTGGTGACATTCTTTCTTCCAAAGCTTCTTCAACTGCTTATAGCTGTAATTATGTCAAATTATGTAAATTAGTCCTGAAAAGACTCACATCAACTGGATAGTGTTCAAGAATTTTATTGTTCAGGCTGTTTGTCAAGTCTTCTCTTAGGGAAATGTTTATTTTGGAAATACTTTTGTGCTGGTAAGTCTCCTAGGTGTTTGACAGGCCATCCAATTCACTCTGTCTCACCACTTTTTCATTTAATCAGAACAAAATTAGACCTTGTAGCAAAAAAAGAGCTGCAAGAATTATATGGTAGTGAAGTGGTCAGAATTTTATCAAAATATTCCTTTAAACTTGATAACAAGGAGCTCTGGCATGAAGAACCATGAGGAAAGCAGCAGTGTGCCCCCTGAGTACCTGAGTGCTGGAACAGAGGGTCAGGGAGCAGCGCTCAGGTGTGACAGTCACTGTCCCCAGGCTCAGCACAGCTGCTGCCACTGCTGCAGGGACTGTGTCACAGGGTCTGCCGGGTGACACAGAAGGAGGGAGGAGATGGAGGAGGCAGAGGCCAGCACAGCTGGACAGGTAATGCCTCAGGCCTTCTTTCAGTAGAAGCTGCTTATAGCCAAACCCATGCTCTTCTGAACTGACTGTGATACGATTAAGTTTGTTCATGTGCTAAAGAAATAGCATATTCTAAATACTGCAATCAGGTTTTTTGGAGGGAGTGCACTGGTTTGGGGTTCTAAAAAGCCTCTCAGTCTCCACAGTCTGCTGCTGGAAAGTCTGATGTCTGTGCATACCTCACCTGAGTGGTAGCAGGTCAACTAGAAAGGACACTTACAGCATGTCAGGAGTCCTCCAGACACGTAAGAAAGGCAAAAAGGGGAAGCTTTTCTGTAATAACTCTTTATCTTGAAGTACCTTCATGTTTCATTTTAGTTGGATGGGGTTGTGACTCTCTCATGCTAACCAGACTATCGATGCTGTCACTATTTGCTCTTGTGAGAAACATGACAGGTGAGGGCTCTGTGTAAAAAGAGGTATAAGAAAGGACACAAGGCTGACCTAAACCCCTGAGACTAATCCTTTTAAGTCTGCTCCATGTTGAATTATTTTTAGTACAGCCTACTTAGTTCAAGTAATTCAGTTTCCAGTGTGGTTGCCTTGGGAAGACAGGAAGAGTGCACATCTGCAGGGGTGGACACTCACCCCAGCCAGGCCTGATCCCATTCCCACTGCTAACAGAGCTGTGCCTGTTGTGCAGAGTTGTGATTACAGTCAGTGCTGCAGGTTTCCACAGATCTTCCAGTTCAGAAATGTTTGGAGGGGGTGGTTTGTGCTATCCTGAGAAACTGTAAACAAAATTTGTTGCTGACAGCTGTAGTGACAATATGTTTCATTTCCTAAATATCATAGTAGGAATTGCTTTGGAAGGAACTGGGAAGACAGACAAGCAAATTAACTACTGAGTTGTTACAGTATTAGACAGATAAATATGGTGATTTAGATCTCATTTAAATGGGTATTAGATAATCTCTGCCCCAATTTCCTGTGCCCCTTGCTGAGCACACAGTCCAACACCATTAAACAGCAGCCCAATTCCTTCTAATGCCCACTGCAGTTTCAGCCCAGACATGAGCCAAGGCCAGCAGTGGACAAGAGGGATTCATTTCAGTGGAGCTGTGTGTGTCCAAGGGAACAGTGCTCCCCCTCAACTTCATCACGTTCTTCCATTATGAGAGCCACAGGACAGAAAAACAGCATCATTAATTTATCAAGGATTTGGATTTCTGCTGTATTTCTAACCACAAAAGATGCAAATACTCCCAATATGCATTTGTAGTATAAGACATGCTGTACTGCTACATAATTAGGCAGTGCTGTTTGCCTGGCAGCTCAGAACAGAAAGGGGTTGTGATCCTGTAAAAGAAATACAGACTTTGATCCTGCAGGAGAAATACAAAGAAAAACAGAACCTAATTATTCAATTAAATGAACCAACAGAGTAGGTTAAGCCCTGTACTTTTAGTGAGGCTATCTGATTTTTAAATAACCAGTGTTGCCAAGTGTGAAGCTCTGAGCCTCAGACCCAAAAGGGCACTTCCCCAAGCCCCAGGGGCCCAGTGAAATGCTGGTGTATAGGTCCAGGACAGAAGCAGCACTTTCTTCTATATTTAGATATTCTTTGCCCATTTTTTATCAAATATTACCCTAGCTTGCCTGTACTTTATATTTTAACTAAATGTATAACTGCACAATGTGTTACAGCCCAAGGACAAGGAAACTGAGCCATTGTTCTGCTTAAACATGAGAAAGTGATAGTTAATGGTTTAATTTTCATTTTTCTCTACATTTGTCCTTGATTCATATGCAACTTAATATTCTTGTCATATTTTAATATGATAATATGCATCTAAAGAAACAGGTATGTTAAACTATTTCTTTTTTATTCTTCTTGAAGTATGTGTTACTATAAGCCTATAAACTCTTTAGTCCCATTTAAGCAGAATGGAATTGTTGAAAAGTACAAAAACCTGAAAGCATTCTGTCTTTCTGAATACTTGATTTCAACTTAAATATGAAAACATATAAGCAAAAAACATGTACAAAAAATAAGAAATACAAATATTACTACATAGTATTGTAGTTTAACAACTAATGCTAAACTTGCATGGCAATAATTGCTGGAGCTACTGATGATCAAAATTTCATTGTAGCAGTTTAGTCTTCTATTTGGAGTAATTTTCTAGTGGCAAGTTTTAATCTTTGCAAATTAGGTGTAGAACTTGCCAGCTAGAAAGTTTGTGTGTGAATACAGCAAGAAAATGAGCTTTTAGTGGGTGCATTTCAACTCTTTTCTAGCATATCACATTATGCAGTATTTACTCTCCTGAGGACCACATTTAAGCTCCAAAGACACTTGTGCTGAATTAATTTAGAAGGAAGTTAACACATACCCCTGTTTTCCCTTCAAAACAGATATCCTATTTGCATATCTTAGCATATAATTTTAAATGCCACATTTATTTACAAAGAAATTATTTGTTCTAGTTCTGCATGACTTTTCCTAATTTCAGATGTCCAGATAAGCTCCATGCAAAAACTGCAGATGAGAGCTGCTGATGACAAGGCACTGCAATACCAGGCACATAAAAGAATGGCCAAATCCAGATTGTTTCCTACAACGTGACTGTAAGCAGCACTTACCAAAGGAAGGGGCTGAGTTTCTGGAGATCTGAACTATGTTCTCGGTCCCCTCTTTGCATCACTGCAGCAATCACTTCTTGTGTTCTGCACTTCTCAGCTGGGAAATGGATGGAAGGATTTCTGCCTTTAGCATACATCTTTTATGATTTCTAACTTCCCAGATGAAAACAAGACTCTGTCCTGATCAAGTCAGTAAAAGTTGCATCTTTAATTCCAATGGAGAGAAAAACAGTACCTGTGTAAGCAAGGGTTGGCTACCAACTAATCCCCTGCAGTACAAGATGCAAATATGAACAAAACCTTCCCTGGGAAGTCAAATAAATAAGGAGGGAACAGTGATGTATATGACAAGAAAAGAGGGTTTGTTATTCAGTGAAAGGATCAGGCCATTGAGTCTGGGATCTTGAACCCAACAACAATGACACTTGGTATAACAGATGAAAAAATAGATTATTTCCATTATTGTCTGAGTACACTGCACATGGTTTGTGCTGCAGCACCAAGGACATTGTTTTCTCAATATCAATTATAATCAGCTTTGTGTGGTTACTAGGAAAAAAGCCATCTTCAATAACTAGACACTGTGATCAGAGTCCCAAAGAGCCCAGCCTAAATTCCCATGTTAGAATATGCAGATCAATTGAAATAATAGTGCAAATTCATTTCCTAGTTTTCTTCACTTGGCACTCAATTTATTTCTTGGTCTCTAGAGGCTGGTTTAATCATAAGCATATAATGACAATGCAAGTAGCTCAGTTTCTGGGTTAAAATGAGTTAAGCCTCCTTCATATTGAGCATTCATGTAAGAAAACCTAGATTAATTGAATACAACATACACAAAAGAAATAAAATTGTCATTCAGTATTTTTGTTCCCCAAAGGACTTGTGCCTCACTAACAAACTGGCATTGCTGTCATCTAAACCCCATAAATCTTTGGGAATCTGTTATTAAGTCTGTGGAAAACATCTCATCTTTCCTGGAGGAGAATAAAAATCTTGGGTTTCCTGATTGTGGTGAAAGGAGTTTCTTGTCTGGCTGAGGATGATAACTCAATGTAGCCTGTGCTAAGGCAGGTAAATAACAATGGGAAGTTGTCTTCTTTACATTAGTTTTATATGTATGTACATTAGAACAGTGTTTTCATCCATAAGGAGAAGAGAAAGAACAAGGCAGGAAGGTGGTCTTAGGCAGGAGCTTCAGGTTCAGGATGTCCATGTATTCAGTGCTGGGCCCCTCCCTACCAGCATCACTGAGGGGCTGCGGCATGTCCACAAAAGGGCACGAGAGCTGGGGAAGGGGCTGAGCACAAGACCAGAGTGAGGGACAGCTGAGGGTGTTTAGTCTGGAGAGGAGGAGGCTCAGGGGAGACCTTACCCCTGTACCTGAAAGGAGGTTGTAGCAAAGTGCGTATTGGTCTCTTTCCTCAGTGACAGGATGACAGGAAATGGCCTCACGTTGCCGGGACAGCTTTACAATTGGCTGTCAGGAAAAATGTCCTCACTGGAAGGGTTATCGAGCGCTGGAACAGGCTGCCCACAGAAGGGGTGGACTCACTAGCCCTGGAGGTGTTGATATGTGGCGTTTGGGGACATTGGTTGTGGACTTGGCCATGCTGAATTAACAGTTGGACTCAATATTCTAAGAGTTCTTTTTCAACCAAAACAGTTTTGTGATTCTATATACCAAAATGATGATTACTTCAAAACCAAACAAAAAGGCAAAACCTGGGAATACACAATTTGCTGCATTACAGATCAGAAAATTATTTAACTAGATGAATTACCTCATGTAGAAGACTGCCTCAGGCATGGTCAGTGGGTGCTGTTTCACAGAAATGAGCCCTGTTCCGAGCCACCCGTTCACTGCAGGACCAGGAGGAGGATTACTTGTCTGTGCCCTGATGTCCTCTCTCTGAGAAAATGGAGACTTGTCTGAATGATCATCCCAGCATGCCTACAAAGAGTTGTTTTATCAGCACTCTTAAAATTAACTCAGCCCTTCAAAAACATTAGTCAGCCTCCGACAATGAATTCAACAGGTTTCCTGTACTCTCAAAAAATCACAGCAGTTGTTGCAAATTTCTGATCTAACAATCCTTTTTTACCAAGAAAGTTTGTTTACCAGTTTCTCACTGGTATTCACAGGTATTCATACTTTGGATCACTAAAGCCAGGTCCCACTAATTTTCATTCACACCCTAAGCAAAGTCCTGTTTCTATTTCATGTAAGTATATTTTGTAACTTCCCACCATCTGAATATTCCATCACACTTCAAAGCATCTTTGTTGCCTTTCTCTGTCTTCCACTTGAGACATCTTGAAGCAAGCCTAGATCAAGGCAGATAAATCAAGCCTGAGTTGTTTGCAGAAGTCATTTATATGTAATCTCAGAATGAAAGAGAAAAAGGTAACTTTTCTGAGCTTTTCACAAAATGTACTTTTAAAATATGCAAATAACGCCAATGTCTCCTGCATTCCCATCTTTTTCGTAGTTATATCAAAATATTGTTTCATTACACAAGCAGCTACTGCATGGCACAATCTATAAAAACAAACTATATAAGAAAAAAATTAGATTTTTAGTTAGAACAAAATTACTCTGCAGAAAACAAAGCAATAACTTTGGATACTTTTCTGTAGGCCAGATCTCACTCAAGAGTCCAGAAGTGCTCAGAAACACAGGATTTACTTATATCCAACACTCCTGCAAGTAAAAGAGGTACAAAATATAGCAGTTCTTACTGTGAATTTATATAGTTTAGAAACCTACCGTAAATTTAAATCTAGAACTTCAGAGTTTCAAAGTCCAAGCGCTGAGTGGGTTGTGCCTACTTGTGTAGCTGGTTGTGCATTTCCCATTCTCTGAGTGCTGCTGGGTAGGACAGCAGGCAGGACACGGCAGAGGAGGAGGCAGGACGGACACCTGGGACCAGGATCCCCTCTAGCAGTGAGAGAAACACAAATCAGAAACAGCAATTTGTGAAACATCCCTCACCAGCATGCACTGCTGCAGCTTACTCTTTTATGACTGTCAGTTCTCAAAAAGGCGCATAATTGATTTCTAAATGGCTTGCCCTGGTCACTGGTCACCCAGGACAGCAGCTGTGGCCAGAAAGGCCACACACAGCATTATAAACTGAACAGCATAAAGCCAGGTTTTCCTTATCCACAGAGGACTGGCTAGGTAATCCTAGCTATCAGAAGATCAACATAATACACCATCATCTGGATTTGCTGCCAAAACAAACCCAAACAATATGTTCAGCTGTAAAATCTGCATTTAGCCATAATAATCGGGGCTATGTATGGCTAAAGGATTCCCTTTTTAATCTGCTTCCCACTCCATCACACCCACACACATCCCTGGGAACAGCGTTCAACAATTAATTTTAAAATCATATTGTATACCTAAAATATTTGTTATTGCAGATGTTTTTCTAGTGTGTCAGGAGAATTTCCTGGCCACTGCTGATACAGTGATGATTCGTGTTCAGTTTCTGAAAAATATCTAATAATCTTCCTAGTCTGGCTAATTTATTCTACTCCAAAATCTCATTCCATTTTCTTAGTTTTATGCCTATTTCCTGTAGGAAAAATGCACTTTCAGGTATAGTATCCTGAAGAGCTTCTTGGTATTTCAGTGAAGGCTTGAATTTATTTCTTTCCCAGGTATTATTTTTTTAATCCTGTTATTAACAATAGACCTTTGCAGTCTGTGATAAAATTTTATATATATTTATATATGTGTGCATATATATATACATATACACACACATATATATCTGTGGAGAACTATTAGTGAGAGTTATAAACCCATACCTTCCATTTCTGATTTCAATGCTGTCTCTCTGTACAAAACTGCATTTCCTTTTGCCAGGTTTCATTGCTTTTATTTTAATACTTTAATGAATGGCATTGAGTATTTCTACATCCTGAAGATTTAAGTATTACACCTTTAGCAGGATGTGCTTGGAACCTGGGCTGTTCTATGATCATGTAGCCAATCTAGATGAAACAAAACAAAATGATTGCACAAACCACTAGCTACTAAAACCTGGTCTGGACATATAGATGAAGCTGCATCATTTGATTTGCCACAGCTGCAGTATAAAAAATTTGCTGCAGCAATATAAAACTTCAGCATTTATGATTATCTAAAACCTGAACACTCACTCAGATGTCTCGGTAGTGGAATGAGACAACAGTTTAATGTCTACATCACAGTTTAACTGTTGAATTATGCCTCTAATCCCACTGTCAGAGGACCTTTTGCAGTATTTATGCATTGGTACTGGCAAGTAGCTCTAAGGCCAGTGCTGGGGTGGCTTGTCAACAGATTCTGAGTGCAGGAGGAGGAAAAAAATTACCTTTTCCTTAAGAAATGGTTTGGCTGGTCCCTATTATAATGCCACTTAAGTTTACATTGTACAGAGCAATTAGTTTTGGTTAGTATTGAAAAAAGAAGTTCACATTTTACGTGTGTCTGGTAAAGATTCTCATTTGCCTATCTACCTGTAAATAGGGATCTAAACAGCTGACAGACAACACCCTATTAATGTATAACCCTGCTGTACATAATAACACATACTGGCAGTTATAAATAAATAACTAAATAGCATAAATGCACCTTATTGTCACAGTAGTCATCAAATACATCAGGAACTAAGTGCCTTTGAAGAAGAGCAACAGCTAACAATACACTTCACCACGAAATATTTTAATTTAAACAGTTAACAATATTTGATGAAAGGTTTGAGCAACAAGGTGTTTGTTATAGAGTCTGCTTTACTTAAAATTCAACATACTGCTTTACATTTGAGAAGGAATTAAACAATTACCCATATATTATGTATACCTATATCCTTTTTACAACTATAAAGCAGAAAATCTAAATTCAATAATATCATCCAGTATTTCCAAGCAATGGGCCATACTGGAGACACATGAATTACTGAATGGGATAAATTATTTCCTTTTTCCTATGAATGCTCCTTCACTGCATCAACATCTGTACAGAAGTGATCACACAGAGGAAAAACTGACTTGTAAAATTCAAGTAATTTTCTTTAGGATTAAATCTGGTGTACTAACAGTCACTAAGAATTTACTCGAGTATTTTGTGGAAATGCATGGGAAGATCAAGCGTTCTGTTTGGAGTGGAGATTGTCTATGTCGCACATACCTCACCAAACTCCTTGATTCAAATGTATCAAAGCAACAGTGAAGATTACACTCCCTGCCTCAAAGGCAGAGGGAACATGTAAATATTTGAGGTCACTGATTGAGGTCCAAAGAGAAAATTAATAGACTAGTGAATGCAATGATCTATATAGTATATGTGATATGAGACTGGATACACTCATTAACCTCGTAAGACCTTTTTCTGAAATATCCATGGTTAGGCAAGCTGGTAAAAGCACTTTTTTTCTCTCTCTTTTGTGTAGAATAACATGAGCTTTAATGTGATGAGCAAAAAATAGGTTTAAACTCTGTAAGGAAAAGCACAGACTTCAGAGTAACTCGTTAGAAACAGCTCTCAGTCTGATTTCCAGCAGTGCATTCATTTGACGTCCCTCAGTTTTACAAGTGATCTAACCCTGTCCTAAGTTTCATGCCCAAGAGCTTTTACTAGCTTATGAAGCCCTGGTTCAGTCTAAAGCAACAACCCCAATTGCCTTTTTTCCCTTCCTGCGTTGCTTTTTCTGGGAAATTTGGAATCCCAGTACAACTGCAGCTCACAGGCCCCATCACACCTACCTAAACTACTGGAATGTCACAGATCACATCCAGCAGATGTGCCAAGTGCAAACCATGATTACATTGACCAAGCCAGGTAGATTTTATTTGTTCAGCTTTAATGGTGCCACAAAGCCACATTCAAATCCTCCCTGAAAATACCTAAACTATGTGAAGTAGCACCTCTGTTATTTTCCTGCCAAGTGTTTTTTTGTTCATATATCAAAACACAGCCTTGGCAATCTAACTTCAGAGCAGCAGAGAAAACGACCCAGTTATTGCTGAAGAGAATTCTTGCTGAAGAAAATTCAAGAGTAAATATAACGGGAAATTTCTATTAAATACAGACAGAAATACATTTTACACTGCAGCCAGTAAATGTCACCTGATTCAAAGGCCTGTCATTCAGCACAAAGGATAAGTAACCATATGGTGAGATTTTTTTTTTGCAAGTAAACCCATAAGCTGTTCAGATCTTTTTGGCTCTGTACACATTTACAGAAATTTCTTAATGCATCGTTTTTCCTGAAGTCAGAACGTGGGTTTTTGAAGGGAGTTTACCTGAGGAGTGCAGCGTGGTGTGAGAGCCCAGGGGGGCAGCAGCGACAGGACAGAGGGCAGGAGCTCCAGGTTCCATGGTGTGTACACTCTGCACATGTTTCTGTACAAAAAAATTGTATTTATCTCTGGTATTTACAAAGAAAGCTGTGCCAATGCTCTGTCCCACATGTAGCCCTCTGGACGGGAGGTGGTTAGATACCAGAGAAACCCTCAGCTTCCAGCTGAGCCTGGTTCTGCACAGACCAAACTTGCAGAGAGGACCCATCCCACTTT
>JAOXXN010000480.1:405740-421658 GCA_026770055.1 Myrmophylax atrothorax
ATACCTCACTAATCCCTTGATTAGATGTCCCTAGTTTAGCACATCTTTAACTTGTACTAATTCCCTTTCCCATATTGTTTACTGCTTGATTCTTCCCTTAGCATGACTACTGCTAAAACAAAATTTCCTTTAACTTGCATCATGATGTCAAGGTCAGTAAAGGCATTGCTGATAGTAGTGGTGTCTAGGCTGGGAGAGGGAGTGGCACCTGACTGTGTAATTGGAATAAAAACTGTGGCAGTTCAAAGTGCTGCCCGTGGCTCTGCTCTCAGCTGAGTGAGGGATGGAGCTCACAGGCCAGCCCTGCCTCCTCTCCTGGGCAGGGAACTTGCTTGAGGCAGAAAGGGTTGCCTCAAAATAGATGTGCAGAAGGGAGGAACAAGAGCAGAAGTTTCGTTAGGAACTACTGTGAAATCTGAATCCCTTTGCATGAGAATTTTAACTCTCTCCTGAGATAGCTGCAAGCAACAGGACACAAACAGAAGAATAGTTTTCAATGTCATGGGATCAACAGCCTGGTAATTTCTTCCCTCTTTTTTCCTTCTGAATGTGTGAGGTGCCCTTTCAGGCACTGTGAAAAAGCAACAGTGTGTTCTGGTCCTTTCTGTTCAGATAGTCGGAATCACACTGGGAGGATTTTAAGATGCAGCTCATTGCGTATATGTGGTCTTAGTCTGAAACAGCTTATTGTATATACATATGTGTGTGTGAACAGAAAGAAGTGTAGGATATAACAAGCTGGTTTCAAAGGACATAAATGTTCCCATTAATTAAAAAAAAAACCCACCTACCCTTTTATTTTTCTCAGGTGCCATTTTGCTTTCATTGCTAAGGGCACAACAATTCAATGCTAATTAGAAGCCTAATTGAGCAGTCCAAGGAGTAATCAATATTAAGCCAAATGTTCTTAAAGGTGGTCTGTCAGTTTTCTTAATAGGAAGCTGCCAAAGTCATATCTATAATTGCTTCTTTTAAATTGAGTTCTACAAAGATCTTTCAGCTGGATTTTAAATCAGCACCTAATGGAGTATCTGTGTCCACCAGGAATTAGTAGCGTTATTAGTAATTCAAAACCCAAAATGACCAAGATGACATCTAGTAAATAAATGAAAATTGCTAGGTGGAAAAATATTATTTAAATATTTAACCCTCCCCCTAAGCCCCTCAGCTAAATCCCAGACTCTCCCTGGGACAGCATTTCAGCAGGTCTGTATGAGCTGATTTATGACAGCTAAGGATCTCATGCTTACAGGAGGAGGCAAATTATCAGTTTTCCTTTTCTGTTCTAAATAATTTACAGTAGCATGTGAAGAAAAGATGGCATGATAGATACTGTATTAATCAAAAATTGAAAAAATGATGATGGAATATCTCAACAGCAGTGTCAGCAAGCAGTTGGTAAAAAACTCCAGTGCATTGCCAGGAGAAATCTTTTATTTTGAAGACAAATGGAAAATTCCATAATAGTTCTTAATTTTCCTATGAAAATTTAAATTCAAAATTGGGTTTTGATTTTTTCTTTGTTTTTATGAGCATTCAGCTGAATTTTTTTTTCTTTATTTCTTTGAGGCCAAATGTGTGGCAGATGCTGGTATCGCTGTTATAGATGGAAACAATGAACCAAGCTGTTGAGAAGCAAAGGAGCAGCAACAACACTCTCTTCCCCCTCAACCCAAAAAGCAAGTTCAAAACTTTGGAAACATTCCTGTTTGTATCCAGTAACAGAAGTGAAATCAATATCTGCATACTGTTTGCTACAGCACTTTTAATTAAGTATTTTTGGCGTTAAAAGTATGTCTTTCAAGTCTAAAAAAAGAACTATTCCATGGGCAATCATATTATAATATTTAAACGATAAAATTAAAAAAATGTAGAGGAATTTGTTGCTTTCTTATGTAGACTATTTTAAGAAGTGGAGTGACAAATGGGGTTGAACTACAAATCAGCCTTTGCATTTTTCAGTGTTGTAAGAGAGGATTTTTTTCTTACACTGGCAAGGTCTTGCTCCCATCCATTATATGAGTTCAATCAAATAATCACATCAATCAAGCAATATTTAATCAAGTAAATCAAAGTAATATTTGAAAGAACAGGTGTCATTCACAAAAAAGCAACGGAGTATTAATTAAACATAATTAAGCTTCTAATTACGTAGGACCCTACAGTTTGTAACTGTAATTTACAGACTAACTCCTTCTTCCAATTTTAAATCTGCAATTTAAACCAGTTCCCTTCACTCAGTAAGATTCTTGTGAGGGCAGGAAATAGCATGTTCATAACAGCTGCTATTCCCAAAATGTCCTATAGATGATCTTGAGATGATCCAGAACATGCTACTCCTGTCCAAAGCAGGCTTGAGATAACATTGATCTTTCAATGAGCTTTCTTTGCTACAGTGTGGGATTTTATTAAAGTGATATTTCTGTTCCTCAGTTAAAGCCACGAGAGAAACTTATTTCTTACTGGATTTGTTTGTGGTGTGAGTTTACCTGGAGGATTATACATGAGGAGTCACACAGGTATGTACTTTGGGACCTTAGCTGATTAAATTTTTACACTTTGCAAAAATACAGTGAGTTTTATAGAATGAATTATTAAATATGGTGTCTAAGAACACATCCAAAACCAAACAGGATTTTTTAAAGCAAAATCCTCCCTCAAGGGACAATGAAGATGACAGTCTGCAAAAGCTTTCCATATGTTTAGAGTAAATGGAAAAAAAAAGATTATTTAATTCACATATGTTGAAAGTAATGGAGATGTGCTTGACATCTGGAGAAAAGGAATGACAAATGCTCAAAATTCGGCTGCTACATCAAGCAAAACCTCTGTGCAGGGAGAACAGAAAATAAATTTGTCTCCAAATGAAAATGTAGGTTGTATAGTAGAAGAAATTTTGAAAAATACCTTTTCATTCATTTAATAGCCCTCTAGCTTATGTGCATGAAGCGTACAGTAATAATATTTGGAAAAACCTATAATTTTTCACCTCTGTACCTTAAGTTTTGGTCAGTTTTGGTTTGTTACTAAATACTTGTACAGCGTCCTGGATACTCCACGTATGTATTCTGGTACAAATATGTTTGGTAAAGTAATGTGTGTCTGATTTATGGCCAGCTGTGGCAAAATAGATAAAGGACCTGGAGCTTGGCATCCTGTCAGAATGAAACATAAGAAGAAGCAGAGGTCATGCATTTTGACTGCGTGGTGGATATTGATGAATTTGGGTGGGTGACTTTCTCAAATACAGGTAAAAATCAACAGAAGACTTAGATTTTCAAGGAGACCACACATTTCCTACCACCTCACACCTCATATCCTACAGCTGACCTTGTAAGGTGGCCTGACAGTGGACTGCAATATCTGCCCACCTTCCTGTGCTTGCAAATGTTATTGGATTCTGAAGGTCCAGACTTCAGAAAGATTCCCATTTTGGGGCCTAGCAGGCCGAAGTCTTAAGACACTCTAAATTAGCTTATGGAGGATGGAGACTTTTTTAAGAGTATCATATCTCATACTATCACAATCTGATAGGGTTTCCACCTTTGGCACCTGATGAGTGTTGGATTTTTTCTTCTCAAGTGAAGAAGGCAAGACAAGGATACCCATTGGAGGAACAGGTGATGGTTTTTTTCCCTAGGTTTATCCCCCTGTATACATTTCTGAATGTGGGAAAGAATTTCAGAGCCCAAGAGTGCTCACTGCCAGTAGAGCAAAAGGTGATGTACAGATGAAGGACTTTGCTCTACTTTATTTTTGTGGGTTCTTTGAAGGACAGGTGGCATTAGAGGCTCATAGGGACAGTAACTGCTGGTATCACAACTCTGGCTTTCAATGTTTTTGGCAGCTGATTCTGCACCAAAGGGAGCAGAGAGGAGAGTGGTACTAAGCACTGTGTCCAATGGTAGCAAGCTTTGTACCCTGTTGAAGTCTTGCCTGCAGGGGTAATTCATTTTCTGCAAGGCACCCACATTCAATGAACTGTGCCTTAAGTTACGCCTTACAGCTGGAAACCTTTAAATCATTTGGTGTCAGGGAACCATTCACTTTCAGTCACACTCTACAAATGCCTCATATTCTTGTTATTTGTTTATTGCTTCTTCTAATATGTTACCCTGACTGCAAATATACATCTTGATTTGTCAACTGTCTTGGCAGCTAATATGCTGCTATACCTATGAGAGGCATTTTCATAAACAAATATTTACAGAAAATCTTATATTCTCTCAGATCTTGATGTAAAATACTTACTTTGCTTGTTTCAATTCTGTCCAGAATATATCCACTGGGACAGCAGTTGAGATCAAAGAAATGCATCTGGGGAAATAAAGGCCTACAACATACAAAGCTGAAAGGGGTAAACACCTAAACGCTATTGCAGTCTTGAGGGAGACAGTAAAGTCACTAAGTAAGAGAAACTGTGTGTCTTTCTCTGTCCTTTTGTCCTACTACTGTGTGTGCAGCTGTGAAACTACAGGTCTCTGCTTTCACTTGGGCTTTTCAGAGCCCTTCTGATATGTGAAAGCAAACTCTTTTTATGGTAAAAATTGTTTAGTCTGTTATAATCCAGAACTTTTACAGAGTAGTCTTTCTTCGTGATTTTCTTCATGAAACTTATGGTTTTAGCACATGTTTATTCTTCATGTATGGAGAAAGGGAAATGTCATGTAGTGAAATAGAATCTGGTAGCAGTGTTGGTTAATGCCTGATCACCAAAAAGACTTGTTGGACTTGCCCTTTTTCCAAGACACACATCCAAGCTTATCCATAGTATTTCAGAACTTTTGCAGACCACACAAACACCCACTGCTGCTTTTCAGGTTTCTCCTCACCTTTGTTCTGTCTTCTGGGCCAAGAGGTATCCCAGTCACGTGCTCCATGTGCCTCTCATGCAGCAACTACACTGCCTTACTGAAAAGCCAAAATCCTAGGAAGGTGTTACTAGGAATCATGATAAACTGAACAGGGATTTAAGACATATAAAAATATAAAAGCACCTCACTTACTCCTCTGCCAACCCCAGCCTTCTCCCCTCCTATTATTTTAAGTGGTAGGTTGGTATTGAGGTATTTGCATTTTGTGTTGTGGCAGCTGGGTTCTCTCAGTGCTGGAGTCCTGTTAGTGGCATTCTCTAGTGGCAGCCCCCTCACAAAGGTGCCTGAGAAGCTGTTAACACCATCACAGTGGGAAAATTCCCACAGTTTTCTTGGTGTGAATTGATTTCCCTTAAACAATCACAGTTAATTTAGTGACTAAATATTTATCTCAGACAATGTTCCTCAATCATCTCCACTGAAAACTCTGAGACACACACAAGATATGTCTACTCTTCCCACACTGGCATTCAAAGGGATGAATTTGATGCTAAAGGACCATCTTGGAACAGGTTCCTAGAGGAGATCTCACTGTAGAAACTGAGGCTGCAGAAAGAAAGGCATTAACTGTACAGAGCAGCTGACTGAATTCAGGTCAGAGAGCACAGTGTCTCTCCACATATTCCTGCCTAAAGCCATCAGGTCCAAAGGGGCAGCTGGAACTGGCCTTTCCTTTCTAGCCAGTGGCAGAGGGACCAGAGCAACTGCAGTGCTCACTATTTCTCCTTGTCATGGATGCTGTGGAGACCTTTTATTTGAAGGTATTTTTTATGTTTATTTCTTCTCTGCATTAACAAGGCGAAGCAGGGGGTTGTCTGTCATCTTTCTTTTTAATATATTTCTTGCACACATCTGTGCCAGCTTCAGTGAGATAATTTTGAAAAGGCTTTGTCTTACAAAGCAAGTCTTTTCAAGCATAAAATGAAGTTGGATACACTCAGGTAACACAGTCACAGATATTCATGAGATGGCACTTTCTCAAAGGGATCAAGGCAGCTTTTAACCATCAGTGAAAGGGATGGAGTTTTTTAATGAATCTCAAGTAGTGAAAGCTCATGTATCTTTTGAAAACTAAGTGACTGAAATAAATTGTGCTTCTATGAGGTGATTTATGATTTTTCAGTACTTTTGCATTAAAAACAAAACCAAAAAACCCCAAGCAGCAAAAAATCCCAACCCCTACAAAGGATACCCAATCCCCAAACCCCCACCTTTCATCTAATACCTGTTAATCATTGGTATTTCACTAAGGAAACCTTGCTTATATGAAATTTTAATGGCATCTTACCAGCAAATAAATGTATTAGATATGTTAATTATTGATCTTCAACCTCCTTTAATCTGTGGTGGGTTTATTTACTTACCATGCAATTGATTATTTATTTAACGTGAAGGATTTGTGTGCCTGAAATCTTTATTTTCCAGCTGTATTAGCTGGCTAAATGAAAGACACTGTTTTTCCACATCCATCACTCCTCTCTCAAGTTCTTTGTTTAGTTCAGTTAGCTGAGAGGTGCCTACAGAGAATAATCAGTCCTGGACTAAGAGAAGTCTGAGCCATGGTGTGGATTGCCCTCTCAGTCTGCCTGTCACTCCTCGCTGACTGTACAGGGGGTGGTTACAGGTGACTGTGAGCCCTGGAAGCAGGGACAGGAATCCCTCAGCAATGCTGTGTGCATGGAACCTCTCTACAGAGCGGGCATTTGCTGGGGAGAACAGAAACAAAGCTTAAATGGTATGTTTTTGAGCAATATTTGCTCAGAAGTGACCGATATTTCTAATGTGTGCCTGTTTATACTAAAAACCATGGCAGGGCTGTGATTACTCTTAGAGTTTGGAAATCCAGCCCTTTTAAAAGTGTTTCAGATTAGTTATCCAAAATCATGAACTGTTGCTGACAAGGACTCAGTATATTCCTGTGCTCCCTTTCAGTCACGCAGCACGTACACATTTCAATCCCAGATATCCCAGCACATACCCAGGGGATGCTCCTGGTAGTGTCTATTTCCACATCCTAGAAAGAGAGGACAGAGGTTCTGGTTTAACTAGAAATACCCCAAACTCATATAAATACAGATATCATTGTGAATATTAGATTGGAGTATTTCATGGACTCCAGATTTTCAGAGTGGGCAATTGCTGTGTAGTTCTAAGAGCTTCTCATTTACCAGTAATTCAAATGTTGACACATTCCTTTTGGTATCACGACTTTGTCTTCATGTGCAACAGTGTTTTTAGACTTTGACTTACTGATCCTAACTGCAAAACTGTGTTAAACTGCAATGTGTTTGAAGTACAGTTGACATCAAACTCATTGAGAGTTCTCTCTGCCACTTGCTGTGAAATTTCAGTGATCACATTTTACTTTAAGTATTTAAATAGGTTAAATTATACAGAGCCTGAAGAAAATTAAAATATTGATTAATTCTTATTAATTTCCAATCTCTAGATTTTAGGTAAATCAATATGACTCTTGAAGGAGCTCTATTTATTATTTGAGAAGTACCTTAGCAACTGCTCATAGGTTTTATATCACTGCAGAAACTTTTCATAATTCAGAGGAACTTCAGGGGGATATGATGCAAATAGAATGTCATTCCTTATTTAAAGTATCTAAACTTTTAAATACATACATGTGCGGAGCAAAAGGCACTATATATAGCATGAAATATTCCTTCAGACAGTTCTGTGTCAGTATTATACAAAGCTCTCTAACATGTTCATGAGGTCTGAACACCACAGTATTCTTACCTTATGTTACTGGTTTAACAACAGTGTTCACTTTAAAAGTTCATTTTACTTTACTCTTTGTTTAAAAAATATTATAATTATTAAATGGAGTTTAAGATCAGCATTTGGGAATGATATTGAATGTATATTTTGGGCATATCTCATTTGCATAGTAATAAAAGATTAGACAGAATTAACTACTTGTGGCATATCTGCAGGATGTTACCCAGGCCAACAAACGCACTGAGAAAATCCACGGACAGTTCCTGTATCCACTTTACTCTTCAGGTTTACTTTGGGTATTTTGTTAGTTCACAGGGGACATTTGAAAGACAAGATTCTGACTCCATCCCATCATCCAGAGCAGTTGCATATTCCAAGTCAAAACAGAAAAGTCTTGGAATGAGGGTACAGGACTTAGAACGTGCAGAGCATCTCCCTGGGTGGAGCACTGTAGACATAATACAGGTAAATACAAAGGCTGCTAAAGGAATGTATATTTAAGGTGAGATCACATTAAAATTTGAGAAAAAAACACCTTTCAAAACACTTAGCATCGCTGTCCCCTCAATCCTGTTCCTGAAACATTGGTATTCTTCCTTATGGGAGATGAACCCAATATGCTCAGGAAACAGGAACTTGTATATTCTCAGAAAAGTAGACCTCAAGCAAATTACCAAAATAAAGCACTTTATTTTGCTGTCAGAAGGTATCACACTTCTCTCACCCATGTTCACCATTTCCTTTGGAAGGCTTCCAGTATCTCTGTTTTTCAGTAATTTCTATTGCCTTTTGAAAGGCAAACAAATTCCATTTCTTTGTGTGCAAGTATCTTGCAGTGTGATGATCTGGACACTGAGTGAACCCCTGAGTTTCCCTAATGCCTGTCCTCTGTATCATGTCATATTATTTCTCCAGAACTGAATTAAGAGTAACATCTGATTTTTAGTTGCTTAACAGGCTGCGCAGGAACACATTTCTTTCACACCGAGAAACATGAACCTGCCTAAGATATTACACCATTGTCTGCAATGTCAGTTCCAGGGAAATTGAAGTCCCATATAATCAATGGTACAGTCTCTTTAAAAGCCTCTGTTAGCTCTATAAACATTGGCAGATGTATTTTCACCATGCCCCAGAGGACTACAGCCACTTCTATTATCTTTATTTTTTTTCCACCATTCCATCTGTGACCTTTATCCAAATTCTCCATTGAAGTTGATAATTTTCATGTCTTTTTTTTTTTTAATTAATGTATTAATATTTTTCTTCACTTCTATGGCCACTTTCCATGGCCACTTTCCATTCCTCAGCAAGTCTGAATTTTAGCTAATGCATGTTGAAACTGGAATATCCTACCCAGCTTTCCTACTATTTATTTGACTACATAATCCATTCTCAAAGAATAAATTTTTTTCACCTCAGGTAATGTTATAATGAGCTAGTCCCCACAATTGAATCCCTATAAATATCTAAGATAAATGATTTTATTCTTTGTTCTACAAGTGTTTACTTTCGGATATTGTAAATATATTGCATTCATATATTTAATTTGTTTTCTGAGTGCTTCTGCATTGTCTTTGCTGGTAGCCCTGCAATGTTCTTACTGTACTATTCTTTGAGAAAATAGAACTCAAGTCTTTGGGGGAACAAAATAACTTTTATTAACTTTGGAGGAGCGAAGGCAGCTCAGAATGGAGTGACAATTCTTGGAGCTATTTGTATTTTCATTCTTAGTGCGTATAACTGTTGAACTTGGATTTGTGGACTTGGATTTGTCTTAGAGAATGAGCCCAGAGAGGAATATGTGGAAAAAATGGTAAGTCATAAGTGCCAGTCAGTGAGAAGAATCCTGATGGCAACTGAATGCCTGTCCCCTATTCTCTCTATTTTTATACACAAGCATCTTTTTCAGTGGAGGAGACAGATGTTCAGAGGAAAACAGAGTGGAAGTCCTGATATGCTACCATACAAATTGAAAGGTTCTTTCATATCCAATAACTTTAGTCTGGTTCTAGTGGCTGAATGCTCATTCACTGCTACAATAAATTAGCTGACCATTTGAATCACATGTCCCAATTTATTTTAATCTGAAAAGCTCCACTTTATGAACTCCAAAGACTGTTCTATAATTCAAACTAAACCATCACAAATGGTAACAACTGGGATATTTCCTGTACCTGATCTGAGCCAAAGCATTAATGTGGATGCTCTGTTGTGGGCACAGATTCCACAGGAGCAAAGACATGCAGTAGGTAACTGTCCTGCTGCTGTCATTGCATGGCAGATGTGCTTGCTCTCGGAATGTGTGGGTGTTGGACTCCTTTATGGGATCAGGCCCTGAGTGTTTAACTCCCTTGTGAATGTTTGACAGCAGACCAGCATAGTGTGCCCAGAAACATAGTTTTTCAGCACATCCATTGGTCTCCTGCTTCTCCGCTGTCCTTCAGCGTCTCATTAGCCACTTTAGGTCATGTAACTTGCTGCCTCCAGCTATGACTGGCTACATACCCCAAATTCTCACTTCACTCCATTACTGAAATTTCTGTGTAAAATATATGAAGCTTTGAAATGCTGTTTCTGCTTTCTTGGTTGCCATTTATATGCAAGAAGGCATATAGATGGTTAATATGCAAAGAATGTATGGAATACCAAGCAGAGTAGGAGCTGGGGATGAAATGTTGAAGAGGTTTGACACAGCAGAGTGGGATGTTTATGAGAGTCTTCATCTCTTTCTGTAAGACATACTGTGAGCATGTGTTTTTAAAGAATTTATTTTCCTGGATGTACGTTTTTAAGGTTCTTGTTAGGCAAGACAAAACTATGAGAAAATAGTCATCAGATTTGGATTTTGAATTAGAATATAAATATTATCCTATTGTCATGACAGTTTCATGAACTGGATTGCTTTTTTTCATAGGGAGAGAGACTTCAGGTTCACTGTCCTCCTAAGGATCCCCAAAAGGAATGACCCTTGGCTGCTTTCCTCAGGCCATCAACCTTCCAGGATGCATCTCCCACACACAGGTGTGTTTGCTCACTGATGGTGTCTCCCACAGACAAGTGTGTTGGACACAAGAGGCTGGTGACATGTTCATTTGTAGGCACTAAGTGAGTGTTAACACGCTCAACTCAGATGAGCATTCAGTGCACGAGTAATGCTGGGGACAAACCAGAGGTCAGCTCAAGTGGGAGCTTCCTTACAGGTGTTTGGTGGGATGGGTGGCTCTGTTGGATGGATTGTGATTTCGGAGATAGACACACCCACTTCTGCACAGTTCCTTCTCGATGAACCTCCACTGGAGCTGCATTTAGAGGGCTTTCTCCAGGGGAAACCAGTTTCTGCTTGGCAGCCTCAGGTTTCAAGGAAGGTTTTTCCAGTTCTGGAGCCTGCTCTTGTCTATATAAGGAGAGGTGAGAAGGGCTGTGATGGAGTTGCAAGCTGATGAAAAAATTAAAAGGGGCAGCTGTGACAAGACAATGAACTACAACATTGAAGGGGATGTGCTATCTCATATGAACCATGGAGATGAATTGTAATTTGAATACAAGATAATTTTGGGGTTAAAACAATCTTATTTCCCAGTGTTAATTGCTAAGCATTCATTATGTCTCAGATACTAACCAAAATATTAATCTGATTTGTAGCAGTCTTTCCTTTTGAAATCAGCAATGTCTGAACAGATTGCAGAGAATACCAGAAAAGAGGTGGAAATATTCCAGAGGAATAAGAAAGTTTATCCTAGATACAGGAAAATAGTGAAAAATACAGCTAAAACATTTTCTGTTCCACTCTGCCTTTATAAGTATTTTAATATCTTTTCTATTCACATGTCTATTTTTAAAGTGTATTAATGCTTAGGGAGAAAAGGCAGTACTTCACCAAACTGGTTATATATTCAGACACTTGTGATTACTACTGCTTTTATCCCCACATAAAAGAGACAAAAAACCCCCTGAGCAAATAGATGGTGATTTCCAGTGCTAGTAAAATGTCAAAGCTACAGGGAAAGCTATGGAAGTTTGTGGCCAGTGAAGCTGCAGTCACGTTTTGTTTCTGATTCCTATCCCACACCTCAGAAAAACACCAAAAAAAGCCCAAACCAGAACCAACAAACCCAAGCAACATATATTAAAAAGCCTTCTATGTTTTCTCCCAGTATAAAACTCTTCTCTCCCAGAGTAATCTTTTGAGTATATTTAGTGGGTTTATGATGCTTAAAATGTTTGTATTTCTTAAAATACTTTTAATGATGCCAAGGAGAATAATGAAACAAGTTGAGTCAATCTATTCACCTAGGTGAGTAGATAAGGAAAACCAGGAGTAATGAAATACTGTCAGTACACCAGAACAGGGCTGAGCTTGGCATCTGGACTGACAGATTCATCTCAAGATGCCATTCTGTGCCACACTCTGCCTGAAATCACTGCTGCATTCTTTACATGATTTTAACATGCAGGAAGGATGTTGCTCAGACTGATGAATTTATGGCTGAGTTTGTTTCTGGGCAGAGATACCATGCAGGCAGCGAAACGTATCTCTGCTGTCTTCCATGGGCACAAGAGAACATAGTCTTCCAGTAATCTTTTAGAAAAATAACCTTTCAGCTCTGCACAGTTCTCCGCCCAGCTGTGAGCCAAATGTTTTATTCTTGTCTACCCATCCTGAATCTGTAACTCGAAGAGAACAGGATGCTACTGCTCTCTGTTAAGTTTGTAAGAGCAAGTTTGGCATTGCCCTTTGAAAGATTCTTGTTTTGTGGTCATTCATTGTTATGTTGCTACTAACCTTAACTGCTGGGCTGAGGTGGAAGTCCACAGTTAAGATTTTTGGGGAACTATCAGAGTGAATAAAGTACTTCGAGAAATGTGGAGTCAGGGGTCAAAGGTGGAGAAGAGGGAAAGAGCACAAAGGACCCAAGAACAGAGAAAACTGGGGCAGGAACAGGCAGAACCTGATGGAAGAGTGCAAATCTGTGCACTTGCTGCCTTTAAAGCCCCAGTATTTAAACTTCTAAAAAAGACACAAGCTCAAACCATAGCTGCAGACCCTCAAATCAAATTTTAGTCCAGTTCAGTTTCCCATTTGAGTTTGTATCTGTCAGATGTGTTTATCTCTATAAAAAGCTCAAAACAAAGCCTAGAATTGAATGTCCAGAATGTCTGTAAGGCCTCATCCAGATCAAATGCTGAGGTTTTCTTTCTCCTCTTACGATTTTTCAAGATTCCTTAACCATTTATTGTACCTATAATTTTCCCAAGAGAGATTTTTATTTCTAATAGGCAAATAATTTTTTCCTTCCAAATATTTACTCAGTAGAATGTAAGTGCATTCTTAAGCCTCTGAAATGAAGCCTGTACTTATGTACTATAATGAGTAAAAATGCTTTTCTAATGAAGAAATAATTACATAATTAAGGTACAAGTAGTGATCTGGGATTGGACTTTGTTGACTGAAGAACACTGCTGCGACTATTGATAGTAATAACATCAGTAATTATTGAATCAAATAGTGTTCTGGATGGTATGAATGCTCTAATTCCATTATTTAGATTTTTCAAGGGAGATGTATTTTTTGTTGTTGTTGGTTTTTTTCTTTATTCTCTCCATCTGCTACGGACCTTTCTTCATCTCCTTTCCATTCCCCCACTGCCCAGTCCCTGGATGTATTGGTGCTTGTATCACTGTGACAGAACACATTTCCTTTTCCAAGAATGACACACAATTATCTAATATAAAAGGGAAATATGTATCTCCTATTAGAGGTTTTATTTTGCTAGTATTTTGGTACAATACAGAATACAGAGCACAACTTCAGGTATTCATGCAGACTTGAAGCTTTCCAATGCTGTTTCAATTGTTGTAGCATTGTAAATATTTAGTATTTCACAATACTTTTATACCAAATATGAAGAATATGAAATATGAATACCATTACCACAGTTTAATAGAAAAGCAAGAATCACAAAGAAAGGCAATGTGCTTTAGAAGATCATTGTGAAGGAGGAATACAAGGTTCCATTTTAGATTCTGTGGGGTTTGGTTTGCTATAACCTGGTTATTTAGTACATCAAAAGAAATCTTCTGTGTGGCTCTTTCTTGCTCTGAGTTGAAGGAGCAGTCAGCTGTCTCAGCTGTCTGACCCACAGAAACTGTTGCAGGTTGTTAGAAAGCCCCAGAAGAGGGTATTTCTCTGGTATGAATGTTGTTTTTCTTCACAAACACAGCACAGACTGTGACAGAAGTTGAACTGAGTGCAGTATGGCCCTGCCAAGGTATTTGGTCTGTACTTGTGCTCTTTTGTACAGTTTTGCTGCTGCTGAGAATCCTTCAAAATACCACAGGAGCATGTTTTGTGTAGTTTGTAAGTACACAGGAGCTGTTGAGACCAGTTTGATTATTATATGAAATTATGATTATTACAGTATAGAAACAGGTGGATGGGGTAGTTATGGAAATTATACTATTACCTCTTTGTAAGCAAGCTAGTAGCAGTTTTATATTGTATGTAATTTTTGTGTGATAGTTCAGTGAAATATTGTGCTATGATAAGCATGCAAGCAAGGAGAGCTCTGAATGCAGTTTCACAATAATAGTGCCTTTTAATTTGAGAGTTCAATCATGTGACTGATGTTCTCTCAAGAAATTTTTGTATGGTGTATATGTGCTCTTGTGTTACATACAATAAGTACAGTAGGACCTTCCACTGTGTTCCAGGTTTCCTTTTGATAGCTCATTATCTGTCATTATATTTAATTCAAAGGCAGTGGAAATCTTTATATTTTTTGCACTTTATTGTATTCTATAATAACACATAAAATACTGTTTTACGCTTTTCACCTTAAGTTTTCCAGTTCCTTTCTTTAGTGTGAGATTACATTGCAGTGTTGGGAAGGTCTGTGGTGCTGTTAGCTCTGCCCTGCCAAGGTTCTGTACTACAGCACAGCTTTTATGCAAATGCAGTATGCTAAAAACCAGAAGACATTTTCTTTGAACCTCATTAAAATGAATTTTAAGAGTTGTTTCTTGAGACCAGGTTTTGAGAATGGAAGATATTCTGGAAAAGAATCATGCTAACATGAAGCCTTCAGTTATTTGAACCTAAAGCAAAATGCTTGTATCTTCTTAATTCCTTCAGTGGTATCCACCACAAATAATAGAGTCATAGAATGGCCTGGGTTGGAAGGGACCTTAAAGATCATCTTGTTCTAACGCCCCTGCCTTGGACAGGGACACCTTCCACTGGACCAGGTTGCTCAGAGCCCCATCCAGCCTGGCCTTGAACACTTCCAGGGATGGGGCAGCCACAACTTCTCTGGGCAATGTGTGCCAGGGCCTCACAACCCTCCAAGCCTCACAGTCAGGAGTTTCTTCCTAACATCTATTGTAAAACTACCCTCTGTCAGTTTGAAGCCATTCCCCCTTGTCCTGGCACTCTATGCCCCTGTAAATAGTCTCTCTCCATCTTTCTTGTACCCCTGCAGGTACTGGAAGGCCACAATTAGGTCACCCCAAAGCCTTCTCTTTTCCAGGCTGAACAATCCCAATTTTCCCAGTCTTTCCTCCTAGGAGAGCTGCTCCATCCCTCTAATCAACTTCCTGGCCTCCTCTGGACTCACTCCAGCAGGTCCATGTCCTTCCTGTGCTGGGGACCCAGAGCTGGATGCAGTAATATGATTAATCCTTTAGGCAGTTTTGCACAGACTCTGCCTATCCAGGGATCAAACTGCTATATCAGTGCATTCATTCCCAAGGATTATCACTTGTATTTGTTTTACCGACATAGAAATTGTATGAGGAATTACAACTCCACTACTACATCTACTGTTGTCCTGGTATTCTTGTCTTTACCTCTAGGGAGTTATCAGAATCTTTAATATTTTTTTTAAACTGGAATTATCTTCATTTCTTCACATAAAAAGGAGTTCTTGTGTTATAAATTGATAAATTTTCATGAAAGGGACACAAGAAGCATACAAAATAGAAAACCAAAATTGACAACTATTCTCTTTTTGCCAGAAGTTAATTATGAGTTCAGAAGCAGATTGGAAGAAAAGGAGTAAGTAAGTAAGTATAATATGAGGTATAGGGAAGATTGTTAAAATTAAGTTTAGGACTGACCCTAAATTACTAAAATATTCCTTTAAAACGATTTTTATTTCTGATTAACACGAGAGTAATCTTCTCTGCCGAGTTGTAATGTAGTATACTGTGTATGTGAATTGCTGAAATTAATGACATAATGCCATTAAAATATTGGAGTGTTTAAAGTGGTTTCTTTGGGGGGGGGGGGGGGGGGTGGTGACAAACATGG
>JAOXXN010000480.1:421758-474697 GCA_026770055.1 Myrmophylax atrothorax
GGGGACAACACTGGTCCCTTTTTCTTAGGTATTTGCTTTACTCATACTTGAAAACAATAGGATCAAAGGCGATCTGTGTCAGTGACTGCACACACATTTGATACACACACAGTCTGTACCCAGAAGAGGTTATCATGTATATACAAGATAAACTGAAGTTGAGTAAAATGGAGAATCTTTATTTCTATTTCAGAAAAGAAACACAAATGGGAAAATAATCAGCATTTTACTTAGATTGTTAGGCCTCAGTAATGTCCCTGCAGCTGTCTAGGTGAGTTGCTTGCATGAATGTTAAAGTTTAATTGTCTTGCCCAGTAGACTTTTCCTAGTCCCACTGGACACGTGGACAGCCTGGAGTGTAACTGAGACCTGCTGCCTACCTCAGTGCTGCTCTGAGCTCTGGGATCAGCCAGCTCTGAGGCATCCCTGCTGTCCAGAACACAGCGCACATCATGGAGTGCTCAGGGCTCCACTGCCATGAAAACCCAGCTTCAAATGGCTGGGAGGGAGCGAAGAGCTGACCAGCTTTGGGAGGGAAATGTCCAACTTCTGTGACTCTACAGTAAAAAAATCATGGAAAGGTGAAGAGGAAGTCAAGGTCTGGTGTTTCCAAAAGAGAAAAGAAACCTCTCCCCATGTGATTTCTTTCCCCAGAGGTATGTTCAAATTTGGAGATTAAATTGGAGGAAATGAAAGGAAGAATGTAATGAAGGATGTACTTTTGTACTTGAGAGCTTTTTTAGAGAAATTTTTGCATTTGATGTTTTTAATCAATTTTCCAAGGAACAATAAACTGAACTAAATTAAAAGATACATGGAACAAATTTTTAAATTGATTAACCAAGCTAACTGTGTGATTAACTGTTGTTCCTTCTTCTCATACTCACACTACTGAACTCCCTTAGGTACTTTCTGTGTTGCATGGTACACTCTCTGCTCTTGTAAAATGTGTTGTCTGGTTCAAAAGTGCCTTAATAAGTGGGGCAAATTATTTTGAACTTGCTGCTAATGCAATAGGAATATTAATATTTCCTGTGATCTATCATTTGAGCTTCTCATTTATTGCTGCACATTTAAGTTGTAAGCTCACAAGTGAATGGTAAAAAACATTCAGAGCTTTTTTGGCACTAAATAAGTAAAATATCAACACTAAATCACAAATATTTGCAAGTGTTTCAAGGAATTGCAACGGCAAAAAAATGAGGTTCAGCTTACAAGATCTAGTGCTCATAAGCAGCTGGTTCTTCAAAGCTGGTCCGTGCACAAGGAACATTTGCAATCTGCATTGCAGCTTTTGAGGAGATGATTGGAACCTGACAGCTACAGTCACGTGCTGCAATTTGCATTTCAATATATGAATAATTGATTTTAAATATCTGTAAAAAATCTTCTCTTCTAAAAATTTGAGCAGTGCCTTTTCTGCTGATGAGCAACAGCAGCATTTTAACTGCTGTTTCACTAGCTCTGAGACCTGTGGGTTTCTGTGGCATCAGTTTGTCTTACTAACTTACTTAGCAGTCACATGCCACTATATCCAAAGGACAAGCTGCTTAATGAAATTCTTTTGGTCAAATAAAAACATGGACAAACTAATATTTAAATGGTTTCATGTTTAGCAAATGAAGCAATATGCTTAGCTTGAGCTGCTAACATCTACACAGTTCTTAGTAGACAGACAAAATCTTGGACTAACACCTTTGCAAATTCCAGACATTCTGAAAAGATTTAAACCTAAAAATGTGATGTTTCTTAGCACATTTTGGACAGCTTTCTGGAAGTCTTGCATGAGCAGTTCCATTGAGCAGAGTGGTCAGATGAGGACCTATAGTGTGAAAAAGAACTGCAGACCTGCAAACTTGTACTCTTGTTCATTTTCCATTGAACTACCTGGTGGCCTCCAGTGAATCTGTAATTAACACACTGTATTTCCACTTGAAAAGGAGCAAAGAATGGCACTATGATCAACTTATATCTGCTGTTCAAAACAGTGTAATTTTTACTAATTCACTTACCCATAGTTGTAATTTTAAATATGTACTTAAATCTCTGTAAAAGCTTTAAAGAGAGCTTGGCGTCCTGCCTATTTTGCAGTCCCACCTAAGGCAATACTGTTCCTAATGCCTCTGAGACTCACTTATTTCCTAGACCTCACTGTGTCTCACTGTTCCAGACTGTTCAAAGGAGGAAAGGAGATCTTTAGCAATGGCAGAAAGGGGTCCTGCTCTCCAGCAGCTACAGGATTCTGAGGAGGTGAGGAAGATATCATTTTGTACATGTGAAGTTTATGTTTGTTTTTTTTATCTCAGTGTGATGCTTTTAACCCAGCCAGCAGCTAAACACCCCACTTCTCCACACAGTGAGAAAACTTGTGGTTGAGATAAACAGTTTAGTAGACAAAGAAGGTGAAAAAACCCCCACAAACTAATGATGTGAAGGCCATCACTGACCACCTTCCAGAAGCAGAGCAGTAGGCCTAGCCAGGCTCTGAGCAACATCTGAGTACAGCCATACCAGCCAGGCCAGTGCAATCAGCTCCACAGTGTGGTGTGTGTTCAAATTATATGCAAAGCCAGTGATCAGCAGTGGAGTAACAGGTGATGGATGGAGGGTTGGTCCAGCATGGAATGAAGCATGTGTTCCGCAAGCCAAGGCAGTTTTGGGACTTGCACCGCATCTGTTCTTCCTGGTGTTCTTGTCAAGCAGATAATGTAGTATTGGTATTTTCTCTATTAAGGTGGTTGTTTTCTAGTGGGAAACAAGGAGAAAGAAAACTTCTGTATCCCTTGTTAGGAATTTCATTCTATTGAACAAGAGTGTTTAAGGGAAAAAAGTCATGAGCTGTGGCTCATAGTCTAAACTCACTGCTGGCAGCAGTTTCAAAATCATTGCTCTGAGTGTTGTTTAGTTAAATATGTAGGTTATTTGACTGTATGTGGAAGGAAGCATTGTAGACCAAGAAAGCAAGCTAAGCAATTAAACTTATACTCTCCAGTCCCTTTTTGTATTTTGTTGTTATAATTAAATCACTAGAGCATATTATTGGGAATATATTACTAACAGATCAGCAGTGTATGCATCCTTTATTATTAATAGGATATATATACACACTTTGGGAAATCATACTAGACACATTCATGGGAGAGCACACCACCACTCTTACCTCTGTCAGACTTCAACAGAGATGGAACAGACTCATGAAGCTGTCAGATGGAAGTCTACAGAGAGACAAGAGGCTGTGTGTAGGTACAGTGTGACCAGATGAAGGTGTGGAAGAATTAGTAAAGTTTCAATTGGTCACATTTGCTGTAAGTAAGTAAATCTACTCTGCAAAGCTCACAGTTTGTGTTTTTTAAGTGCCTGAGTTGTGGTATTCCAGGGTGATAAAACCTTTCAGATAGGTAAATCAGTCAAACGGGTGTTGGATTTCTCTTTCAGAACAGAATAATTCTGATATTAGCTCTTTACTTGTTTGGGGGTTGCTTCAAAGAGTGGTTTCTCTTGAATGTGTGCTTAGTTGGTTGCTTGAATCAGGATGTGTGTCTAAGATTTGCCACAAAGCTCCTTTGGGTCTCTATGACATACTGCAGTTTAATTCAATGATCGCTGGGTCAAGCTCATTTAGCATCTGGGACCAAGAGTGTAAGCACGGACAATGCTGAAATTCCTCTCACCTGCTGGAACAACTCTCCCTGCTTTGAAACTAGCTCTTAATATTGTATCTGTTTCTCTCATTGCAAACATGAATGGTACCTGTCTTGTAAAGCACTCTGATATTTACTGTTCTGCTGTTGTTATTTATTACTGTGTCTGAATTGTCCCCAGTGAATTTTACCTAGATCTTTTCATTATGTCTTTCACAGAGTTTGGCCGCTGCAGAGTGCCAGTGGGAATGTTCTGGAGGATCTTTCTTCTGTTCACACAGTCCTGACATCAGATAGCCCACTGCCTTTGGTGCAACTGAATATCCATTGCCTTTTCTCAGGAATGGACTGTGGGATCTTGGATCAGAAATGGCTGTAAGTGTTGTTGATGCATTCAGTTGTTATAGTGCAGTAAGTTCACTGAACCATTATCTGTGTTGTGCTCATATAGCAGTGTTTAAAGTCTTACACTTGGCTGAGATATCGAATCTGACATAGGTTAGCATTACAAGTTTCTGTTGCAAAGATTCACAGATGTTCATTTGTTTACCTGTTCCAAATAATAGGAAGATTTTATTGCTCTAGGCTGGGAATAAAACAACAGGTCTTGAAGCACAGTTACTGAATATATTTTTAATTTGCACTATTTAGGCTCAGGTTGTCCTCCAGAAAGGGTTTGAGCTGAACTAGCCTTCTCTACCAACAGTAATTCAAGCAATTTGAATAATTGCATAGACGGTTTCACTACCATCTCCTCCAAGATGAAAAGGTTCACCCCTCTGTTTATGATTTCTGTATCAGCCACCTGATACAGAAATGAGCCTCTCTGAGTCACACAGCCCCAATCTGAGTTTGCTGCCCTTGAAGCAGGTGGGGGTTTTTCAGTCAGAGAAGACATCTCCATAAAACTGAGAAAACCCCCACAAACTGTGTGTGTGCTGAACGTGCTGGGTAGAGAAGGTGGGTGTTCAGTGGTAGGTATTGCTGAGGCAAAGGTTCTTCTCTTCATGGCAGCTACTGACCCCTTGTACAGGACCTTCTCCCTGTAATGAACTGCATCAATTATCCAGTTTGAAAAATAAATCTATAAATCTATGTTTGTTCTCACTCCCCTTTCTAATTTTGTCTCCTAAAATGCCTTTGATATGGTGTTAATTAGGACATTACAGGCTATCCCTCCAACTGTAATGTGCAGAGAGGATAGAAGTTACTATTTTCAAAATGAAATCCTTTCTCTCCTTCTTTTAAAAAAGAAGTGGAAAGAAGTAGCTTTCATGGCTGACTGTAATGAATTAAAATTGTGATGAGTATTGAATGAGTTGCCAAGCTCTGCACATCCCTGAAGATTTGTCTTTGGTAGCCAGTTGGCTGGCAAACTAACCCTGTCATGTTATTATCCTGAAAGGTATATGACTTGTTGCTTCAGTAAGCTGTGAGATTGTAAAAGCTTCTGGAGTATCGTTGGAATAGGCCTGAATGCTGCAGTTGAAGGCATGTAAAATGTAGGTGGATTTGATTTTGAATTCAAATCCAGATTTCCTGACTGAGCCATTTGTAAAGGGTTGGTCACAGACAATTTTGAGAAAAATGAAACTGTAAACTTGTTTTGCATTTGCTCTGAAGATCTTCTATTTTTGCCTTCTTACCTTGGCAGTGTTCTTGTATTCTCTTTGGATGCTTGCAGAGGCAGTACAGCCCTCTCTGTGTTTTGTTTTGCAAGCTGTTCAGCTCTTCTTACAAAAGACTTTTTTTTTTTTCGTTTTCCTAGTCATTTGAGTCATTAGGCTTATCTTTATGTGTCAACTGATGTGCATAGTGATGCTGAGGTGGAGTAATTCCACACTTGTACTTGTGTTTCTCATGTCAAGCACTTAGCATTTTACATGTAAATACAACGAGATTTTGCACAAGCAGTCTGCATTTGCCTGAGTTTGTACTCTTTCAAACCAATTACACCTAAAATTCTTCCCACACTATGGAGGCCTCTATATTGTATATGTATCTTCATAAATTTTTTATATTTTAAAATGATGCACAAGAAACAGCATGTTTTTTATATACCGAGGAGTATACCTGAGAATGATTATGGGGCAATAAAATACATTTCTTTGCCATACTCTACACAAGTTGTTTTTTGTTAAATGGCAAGCTATTTTTAAAAGAAAACCATATTTCCTGAATATTTTTTTTGTTTTGTTTCTTTTTGCCATGCTTATCCCACAGAAACCTTATGCTGTGAAAGATGGCTTTTAATTATCTTGCTGTGTGGGAGCTGCTTGGAAATGGATGGTGCAATATGTGGCAATATTTAATTTTCTGTGATTTTAGTTGAAATGTTGACTTGGGTAAAAACTAATGGGAAATTTTTAGACTACACAGTAAAGGAAAGGAACTAATTGGTTTGAAGGGAAAAACCATCTCTTTGAAGAGGCTATTAAAATGATAATGGATAGGTGATAATTTAGCAAAATCCGTGTGTGCACTTTTTCTGATAGAAGGAAATAAAGAATTGTTCGCTGCTACTTTTCCACTCTTATATTTGATTATTTACTGTGAATCCAAATTTCACTTCTGGCACAAACCATAGTCCCCAGCAAGGAAAGGCAGTGATGTTGTTCAAGGCTGACATGTTGCTCATGGGTTCCATGACTATGTTTACTTCGTGTTAAAGATTTTCTGAAAGAAAAAGGCAACTCCTCTGTTCCCTCTCTCTGATGGATCCATTTGTAAAGGAAGATAACCACACACCATTTGTTGGCGTGGCAAGCTCTAAATAGAAGGGTAAGTAATTTACCCTCTATTTCTATACTTTCTTCCACCACTTGGAAGAAGATATGATAGGATGGTGGGTGAGTGTTTTTAGACAGCAATCTGTGTCCAGAGATAAGAACTCTACCTGTGAGTTATTAAAATAACTAAGGAGAAAAAGGAGACACTGTGCTTGAAGTTGACTGACTCTCAAAATCAGAAAGTTCTCTGTAAAAACTCGGATTTTAACAAAACCAAACAAACTTTCCTCCCTCCCCCCAGTACATCTGAATACTATATTTTTAAAAAATACTCTGAAATGCTTCATTTCAAATCCACTAAATAATGGATGGAGCAGAATTTCCATGTTGCTGATTTTCCCTGTTAGGCTTATTATCAATCAGGAAAGGCCAGATTCTCAGAACTTATACTTAAGAAGAATTGTTGTGTAAGAATTAAGAAAAGCCCACATGAGAACTGAGATGCCCAAAGGAAGGCTGTTACCCCATGGGAAGCCCATGCTGGAGTAGGCTCCTGGCAGGGATCTATGGACCTATGAAGAGAATAGTCCATGCTAGAGCAGGTTTCCTGGCAGGACTTGTGACCCTGTGGGGTACCCATGTGGGATCAGGCTGTGTCTGAAGGACTGCACTGCATGGAAAGGGACACATGCTGGAGCAGTTTGTGAAGAACTGCCTCCTATGGCAGGGACCCCACACTGGAGCAGGGCAAGGACTCCTGTCTCTGAGCAGCTGCAGAAACAACTTGTGATGAACCAAACATAACCCCCATTCCCATCTCTATGTACCTCTGGTAGAGCCCAGGAAGGAGGGAGGGGTGTGAGGAAGGTGTCCTTAAGATTTGTTTGACTTCTCAGTATCCTGCTCTGATTTTGATGGCTAATAAATTCAGTTCATTTCCCAAGTGAAGTCTGTTTTGTCCATGATGATAATTAGTGAGTGATCTCTCGTTGTCCTTATCTCAAGTCATGAGGCTTTAATTTTATTTTCTCTCCCTGTCCAGTTGGGGAGGGGAGTGACAGTGTATCTTTGGTGGGTGTCTTGCGTCCAGCCAGGGCCAACCTACCACAGGAAACTACCTGACCCTAAAGATCCATTTTATACCAGGGCCATGTATTTCTGTTATGCATAACTTAATAAGTTAATTAACATATAGATGAAGGTTTAGATGAATAAAGATTCAGCATTCTCTGGTTTTTGAGGTAGAAGTGCCACTGAACATAAAATTATAGCCCTTCTTGAAAAATCTTAGGTGAGATGACCTAGTGGAGTTTCAGTCCAGTGTCTCAGTATTTCACACTGCTAGTTGTTCAGTGATGTTTTGGTGCCTGTGCTGCCTAAGGAGCCAACAACCATTATGTTGCCTGGGACATTTTTAACCTGCATTCTAAATCCTGATATTGTGTGCATATGAACAGAACATAGCTGGTCTTTTCAGGGCTTTACTTCTACAGCCATCACTGTAGCACTGCAGCCTCAAATGCAGCTCCTAAACATGCAACTTGCAATGCCTCTTCTTGTTTACCCTGGTGAAAAATGTAAATATGAATCCTCTTCAACTGTTTTCTCTATCAATGTTGCTACACAGAAGGCAAACTTGGCAGCTGTATGACCCAGATACAAAGCTCTGACATACTTTCCACTTGTAGAATCTGTTACCTAAATTTTAATTGAACTGTTCTGTGAAGGATTGTAGTTATGATCCCCCAGTGTACTTCTTTAGTAGTAGCTGCAGCCATAAATTATTATACTAAGTGTAGAATTTCATAAGGACTCAAAACCTTCTCAGTAAACAGGCTATATCACACAGATATTTTATGTAAGAAAATATCTTACATATTCTTCTGGTTTCAGTGAAAATGCATAAAGGGATAGGACGTTGCCACAGTACCTGTTTTAAATGGCACCTTGAGCAGTTTGTGGCATCACTAATGAAGGTTGTACCGTGCAATGCACTGGAACTGAGTGGAGTCATCGTTTGATCTGCACTGCTCATAAACCGGATCTGATGGCACCCTTGAATCCCTAGATTTTAAAATATGCGTGGATAGTGATCTGAGTCTTGTTTCTTGCTTAAATCTATATCTTATGTTGAGCACCTTTCTTGCTGCCTACTTTCATGCCAGGAAGAATTTCTCCATCAGTACATACAAAAACAAGTTACAGGAAGGTCAATCAATTATTCGCTGTGGCAAGGAAAGTGATTTAAAGCTATATAATGTTTTCCTGGCAGGTTTCTTGCATTGTTAAGCAGAAAAGAAAAGGAGGGGGGAAAAGTGGCTGAATAAATGACTGTGAGTATAAATTGGTGTCTCACAGATACCTGCTGCTGGCAGAGCTGGTGGTAAAAGGCAGTAAGCATTGCACGTAGATAAGCCAGGTTATTACATAGTGAAATGTTTTTGCATATCTTTTAGTTTATATACTTTGTTGAAGAAATAGTGATGAAGTGGCAATTCTTTTTGTTTTTTAAAAAAACATCAAATGTTACTTAATTGTTGCTGGTAGGAAGTGGGAGATTGAGCTTTTCATAAACTCAGGGCAATTCTCATTCTGTCTAAATTACTGTCTGTGTTTAAGCAAACAAAGGTGGGACCATCTCATTAAGGTCATACCTCTCTTGTACCTCTACAGCGTTACTAAGCTGCTTTGTCTTCCTTTGATGCAAAAGATCCCCTATTTATGAGTGATTCTGTTGATGTAACAGTGCTTGTGGTCCAGGTGAATGCCCTGAGATGACACAGGAAAGCACAGTTTATGAGAAGCAGAGAAGATCTTGCTGTGAAATAGGTCAGGCAAGAACAAGGTGGAATTGGTGCAAAGTAAAAGGAAATTGGAGAACAATGTCTGTGTCAAAATAAAGCAGGGTTTCATATCAGAGACCTATTGACATGCCTAGACCTAGAGCTTAATTTAGATTTAAATCTGGTAATAAAAGAAAATGTTTGAGGGTACACTGTAGCCAATGTTTTGGTTTTTCAGTACTTTTTTGTAAAATAACTTTTTTATTCTTGGAATAAAAGTGAGACATGTTCTAGATCAGGTCTGTAATTTAAAGAGGGCAGGGAAAGCAGACATTATTCATGTGGACTCATTAATACATGGCAACAGTAGTATCTGATCTGTAACAAACAGTGAAATTGGGACTGTAGCTCTAGACCTGAGCACTCAAAAATTAAAGTGTAGACATCTGTGAGAACTGTTAGCTTGATAATTGATAGTGGCAGATGGAGAAAGGTTGACAGAATCCCTTCTACCAAGAAACCTTGACATTTTCTGAACTTAAAACAGGTGAGGACAAGGACAAATGTGTGTGGCTCAGGTCCACCTGTGACAGAAAATCTCTAAGCCCGATAATGAATTTAAAACCATTTTCAGGCTGCTGAGACAGGACAAAATGGTACCAGTTCTGAGTGAGGAAAATGCCAAAGGTAGCCACACTAAAAATCTTCTCTGGGCTGTTACACATCAGAACCCAGTGGCTCTTAAACCTGTAGATACACCTTTGTCTCTGCAAGTTGGGTCCAGATGTTTTAGAAAACGCCTCTGTGCAGTAACAGAAATATCCAAGGTGGACTTAGCCCATAGAAGTTCAGTTTTTCTCCTTCTGTAACTGGTGAGAGAGATAAATAGGCAAATGAGAGGTGGAACACACCTGCTAGGTCATACATTCAGCTCTCTCAAGACAAAAAATACAAGAAAAGTTATTACTGATGTAAAACTGTTTTGACTTTGTAGCAGAACCTGTGAACACAAGATCTGCTAGTAGGATTCTCGATCTGGGGCTCCCATTTGCAATAGGAGACTGCAGTTTAAAACACGTACTAGTGGGAGGAGAGCATGGCAGAGCATCATATGTGAGTTTGGTGCCAGAATGGAGCCTGACCCTGTCTAAGAATAGTTCCAAAATACTTCCTTGTCCACATTATCCCATTTTTCCAAGTGGTGCCTTCCAGGCAGAGAGCTTTAGCACATAGTGTGGTTATGTGGAACCTGAAGCATAATAAAGCCCTTGATCCTTATTCTTTTGTAAATATATGCAAATGATAAATTTCAGGCTGGGTGGCTTCCAAAAAATCACTTGATTTCAATTTGCTGTCTGCAAATTACTGACTATTGCTGATTTATTACTGTATTTGTATATGGCAACACACAGCTAGTTCTTCAATACCAGTCTTCAGTCCTATTTGGAGATGCTGTGTTTTTCTTAATAAATTGCAAGCAGAGAAAAATAAATCAATTTGTCTGTCTGAAAATGGTACTAGTAGAGGAAATCGGTCCTTGTGAGACCCCTCCTGGGTCCTGGGTCCAGGCCTGGGGCAGTCAGCACAAGGAAGGTGTGAACCTGTTAGAGTGTGTCCAGAGGAGGGTAATGAAGATGCTCAAGGGCTGGAGCACCTCTGCTATGGAGACAAGTTGGGGAAGTTGGGATTGTTCAGCCTGGAGAAGGGCAGGCCTTTGTAGCACCTTCGGTACCTGAAGGGGATACAAGAGAGCTGGAGAGGGACTTTTTCAAAGGCATGTGCTGATAGCATGAGAGGGACTGGCTCTAAACTGAAAGAGGGCAGATTTAGATATCAGGAGGACATTCTGAGGGTGGTGAGGCACTGGAAATCTTTCCCAGAGATTAGTGGGTGCCCCATCCCTGGAAGTGTTCAAGGCAGGTTGGAAGGGGCTTTGAGCAACCGAGTCTGGTGAGAGTTGTCTCTGCCCATGGCAGAGGGGTTGGAACTTGATGGAAAGGTCCCCTTTGACCCTGACCATTCTGTGAGTCCATGATAATCTGTATTTTTGTCTGTCTAGTACTAAATGACATATTAATTTCTGTTAATGGAGAGTCTGCTCAAATGTTTTTCCAATATTTGCAAGTTAATTTCAAAGGTCAGCAGTAACACAGTTTGCTGGAGAGTTCAGTGAGCCAAACCAGTCCCAAACTGTCCTTTCTCCAGAGACAGTTGCCTCCTGTAGCTTGGCATGTTCTCTGGGACCAAAGACTCACCCAGATATGCTTTATCACCAGCAGGCCTTTGCCTGGCAACACTGAAATCTGAAGGAAATACTAAAACATCTGTTTGTAGAGTGCATTGTACTTAAAGAGTTTTCTTTTGTTTTCCCAGATTAAAGCTGGATTTTCAGTCTCTCTTTCTCAGCCCTCCTTCTGTTTCATTTTACCTCTCTTCCCCTCACAAGAAAGGAAAAGAAATAATAGAACTGCATTACCAAGCAAACTAATTTTCAGCCATCCAAATACCACCCTGTGCTACCTGTAATAGTCACATATCATTATTAACTGTCTGCACTGACAAAAGGGTAATTTTACTTTGCCAACTCCATCATTTATCATGCTCCTTAAAGTGTTAATTTTCATAGCACTCAGAAATGTGCCAGATACGTCACAGATATGTATAGATTAAATACATATGTAGATAACCTGAAACATTTATGCCCAAAGTTCACAAGAACATCTTCTGTGACTAACAGAAAATGAGAAAAATATTTTATTTTGTGGTGTTTCATTTTGGGCAATTTGTGAAGTTCAGATTATTCTTTCTGGGGGAAGTAAATGAAATCGATTATTTTTATTGCTACAAAACTGCAACATTTCATATTTTCTGTTTATTACTCATTGCAGTAACAAATTGACTTGAATTTAACAAAAAATAATGACTTCATGCTATTAAATACAGAAGTGTAAAAAATGCAGTAAAATAAAAGCTGCTACCTTTCAGAGCCAACATAGACTAGACACAGTGATGGAGGATGAGACTTTTATATCCTTTAAAAATGCAAGGTTTGGGTCAAATCTCTGAGAACCGTATGAGCTAACATAAGGAAGAGAAGTGCAGCATGATCTTTCTAGCAGGATTCATAATTTTCTTGCTTATACCCCATGTATTACTCATGGAGATGTGGTGCTTACTGATAGGCTTCTCTAAGCCTGAAAGTCGAGATGGGACATCAGAAAAAGATTCTTGCATTATTTGTGCTGAGACCTTTACTTGAAAGACAGCGAAACAAGGCCCAGGTTCCTTTTATCTTTGTTTGTGCAGTATGTAAAAGCTATGCTTGGGAAAACAGAGAATGTATAAGAAAAAAATTGTTGCTTGAAACAGAACTAATTCCATCAAGAATTATGAGACCATCCCTATATTTCTTTTTTCCCCCCCTCCTAAATGGGTCAATAGCCATTTAATTCCTTTGCTAGAAAAAAATAATGTGATTTTAAATACCCCTCAGGCAGAGTTTGATATCAAGGCCAGATTTCCTCTTTGTCTGTACATTTTTTAGCCACTGAAATAATGACTAAAAAGGGACATATCTTCAAAACTTTCCAAAATAAGTTTGTCCTAGAATATTGAAGGAAAGCATGGTTTATTGCACCAAAATCTCTTCTCAGCTTTTCTCCATAGTTGCCTGAAGTCACCTGTCTCAGTCTGGTAGCTTTAGTGACCTGGTAGGTGACACCCTATTCTCTTCTCTGGTATACGTGGAAATCAGGAGTATCCCTGGAATGTTACAAATCCTACCACCAGCCAGACCCTGCTGCTGAACCACAAAGAACAAGGTCCTGTGATGCCTCTTATCTCCCCTGAAGCCACCGGGGTACCCTGAAGTTGTAACTTCCATAGACAGAAAGTTTAAAAGCTCCTGTGAATCTGTGTCTGGATACCTTGAGAAACAGATTGTCCACCAGTTCTGCTAAGCAGAATTAAGGATTTTCATATGCTTGGTTTTTCCCTGTGTTTGTTTTGTTCCATTTCTTTGGTTTGCTCATTTCTGGTGGAGCTGACAAGTGACACGGCACTTTGGTTCAGCCAGGATATATTTTGTTTATTCTGCTGGAAGTTAAGTATGAGGGAGGATTTCCTTCTGTTGTGTTGTGTAAGTTCAGAGTTGCTTAAACCTGACATGACAGCGTTATTTTGCCCCCAACTCAGTGCACTCTTGCTTTGTTTCTATATTAAAGACATCTGATTTTATTTTCTAGGAATAGTAGTGTGCCTTTTGCCTTTGAGGAGGTTACAGTGTTTGGCATCGTTAATTGAGCTGCATCCCTGCTAGTGACAGGGTATCATTCACACAGATCTGAGATAACATATTATTAGCTGGACCCATTAATTAAGTGTGCCAATTTGTTTAAAATTAACTGAAGAAAGTTATGGCATTATAAAAACTGTACAGTAGCTGATATAAACAGTTGTGGTACTGACAGCAATGCTGAGTGTAACTGTTTCCGAGAAGAATTACTGATATTAACAAACAATGATCACTATTCGTGTTTGACAACGCTGTGTAGATGTGGCAAATATTAGTTTTATGCTCTTTGAGGTCTACTTTAAAGATCAACCTGCAAGCTATTGGTATCTTTTTAGAAATGTTGCAGAAAACCATTCTGAGGCTTTAAAACTTAGCATCACAAAATATGCATGTAGCATAATAAAGAAAAATATCTGTAATCTCACCGCACTCAAATTGAAGAAAACCACTTGGATTTATCCTGCCTATGCGTTTTCTGACATCATTGTGCACTTAAAGCAGGAAATTGTGCTTGTGAAATAACTTGTCCTATTCAATGCTGAAAATGAGAAAAATATGTCTTGGTTCAAAAAGTGTGCAAAACGGTTCTTGCGTTTGAAGGTAGTGTAGGCTGGATTTTTTTTAATAAATTGCTCATTAGCATCAGTATTTCTGTTTTATCTCTAGGCTGGCAAGAAAGTGATCTTTTATTGTGCACCTACAAAAAGCAGGCATTTCAGAAAAGGGAATTACTGCTGCTTTGCCCATGTCTTAGCCACACTAGAAATACCGTTTCCCCTCCTTAATCACAAATGACTGATAACTTGGGCTTGTTACATCACCACAAGAATTTCAGGCTACTCCTTGTCATGATTAGCACTTTTACTTGTCTTTTGCAAGTACCAGTGTGTCGAGGGGATGAATTAAACTTTGCAGTTCACAGTTATGATAACTGTTAAATACTAATGTAAAAAATGACAAAGAAGATAAATTATTGATAAAAAAAATCCAGCATGCTAGAAATACTGTAACTGAGGGAAAACATAATTGGGATATAAAGTAACAAGGTGGGAAATGTCATGATGTAGCAATGCAAAGGTTAATGTGGATTTACTGCTGGCTTGAATTAATTTGGGTACAGGTATCCAGTTTTCAGGCAGATTGCAGAGTTTATGCTCCTATACCTCTAATTCTGTCCTGAATTGTTCAAAGATGTAAATGCTGCTAATGCTACTGATTCTGAAGGAATCTCTTAATAACCAGCTGTTTTGAATGCCAAGTTATTTAAATGTAGAAAGAGCACAGGTAACGCTGCCTACAGGAAAGACTGAATTGTTTTTCTGGGCACTGTGGGTTTTCCAGTGTCACAAACCAAAAGAGGCAGTGTTAGGTATAGTTTTTAAACAAAATAATTTTTTTGGAAAATAAATCTTCCTGTGAATCAGTACTAAACAGAGAGTACATGTCTGAGCTTTGAGAACGTATTTCTCTTTCTATAGGTGCATGGACAAGACTAATTATTATATCAACTATTATACAGAGACAAGTATGTTGTCCATCCAAACACAACTTCAGTGCTTCAGCTTCTAGTTTGGAATTCTGCTCACAAAAAATGAGAAAAGTGAATTCAAAGGCTTGCCTAAAAATATGTCCACAACTAAAGCTGCTCTTCTCAAGGTTAAGTAGTACCTTTTCCTCTGCTTTATACAGAGTCAGTGAGGAAAAAAGGAGCCTTCTCAGTGTTCCTAGTACAGATTAATTTGGCTGTGCCATGTTTTTCTGGATTATAAAATGAAAGCCACTGCCTGGAAAAGGAAAAAAGATTCTTGGATGTAGTAGTGACTTTGCTCAAAAGTCAAAAAAAAGTCACTGCATGTTTTTCCATTACCTAACAATAGAAATAGCCCTTTCTTAGAGAGACTCATTAAAGAGCACAGCAAGGCAGGAAAATGGTAAAAGGAAAAAGAAGTATATGCATGAGAGAAACTGAAATAAATGCATTCAGTTTTTGTGAGTTGGATAAACAATTTATGTAAATGAGAAACTTAGATTGAAATATTTATTTCCTCATTTATTCCTTAGTTATAGGAGATTGTTACCAGTTGTCTAGTTGGCAAAGTCAAAATCAGTGTTTTCCATGACCTCAAAAGGAAGTATTTGTTGTGTTTTTAGCCCTTGCTCCTGTTGTCGTCTCTTGCCACATGAAAGGTAAGTTGTTGACAAAATAAAGGAAAATTCTGATGTCACAAGACATTTCTCATCTGCTTTTCCAAAGTGACTGCAATTTGAACTTGGCATGTAGGGACCCAGTTGAGGAATCAGAGTTCACTTCACCAAAGAGGAGTTTAGGGGAAGTGTTTTCTTAAACTACAGTGAATTACAGAGCTGAGGCATCTCTGTTCCTAGACTTGGGAATAGCTGCACTATAAAGCTTCACAGGCATGTGGCAAGAAATTCAGAACAGAACTGTGCTGCACCTCACTTAGACCAAGGAAATCTTTGATTTCATTGGTTTATATGCTTAATATCCCCATGGATACTCAGTGTTCTGACTCAGAACTCTGTTAAGGACTGTGACTGCTGCTGGATGTCCCCAGCTGAAGGTTTAGTCTATCAGGGCATTCAGGAGCCGACTACGCTGTTTCCCTTGGAATACAGCCACATGCTTTGTAGGCTTATGCTCATGGTGGAGCAGAGCACAGGTTTTCATCTGTAGTTTTTTACCTTCTTTTCCATCTTACTTCAGGATTTCACTTAACCTGAGAGGATTTTCTGATTTAATTTTCCAGCCTTTTTTGCAGTGATTCATCAGTTCACATTCTGAAAAAGATGTAAGGGTGGAACACACATCATCTTCCAGGGCTGTCCCTTAAATAACAACCTGAGGGTGCACTGCCTTTATCTCGTTGTGACTGTGTGCTCATCGAAAGGCTGCTTTATAGCTTTCCCTCTGTTTAGATTTTTGCTGTGTGGAAAAGGTAACAGGCAGAAAGAGAAAGTAATTTTATTCTCTGGGGTGCAATTAGTGAATAGACTGAGATCAAAGACCTTCCACAGCTGCACAAAAGGCTTAAGAGGAAATTTCATGGTGCATCCTCAGTCCAACAACCTGTACAGAGGACATTTTCAATATTATGCTTTGAATAAGTGTCACACCATCTTGCTGTGCCCCTCAGTATCCTCAAACTAAATCTGGTAGAAGCAACATTCTGTGCCCTTTCTTCTGAAAGTCAGTTAAAAGGGAAGGAGACTTATTTCCATTAAGGTGCATTTATTTCTCTAGGAAGGTGCATTCTGCAATCACTGTGGACCTGTATGCAAACTGATGTGAGGTCTCACATTGCCTCTTCTCCAGATATCTGACAGTAAGGTTTTTGTTTGCTTCAGTTTCTGAGGTAAGAAATTTCACCAAGTGTTTAGCGTTTCTATTCTCCTACTCTGGTAACCTATTGTTATTCTAGGGATTGAGTGCTGATGTGGCAAACTGTCCTCTAGTTCTTAAGCACAAAGATCCACCAATCTCCAACTAAAAACACACAAAGCATCGTGATAGAAAATGGCAGGAATTTAATTTAGTTCAGTATCTGAATGCTGTGATGTTATACAAGTTAGTATTCATCTACAAGCAATGCATAGCACCACATATAGAGATAAGTGGCTGAGCAGGTTATTTCAAAGTCTGAAAGCTCAAGTCACTTCTAATCTTTGGAACTGATTGTCATTGCTGCTCTCTTTAAGCAAAGCCTAATATCTGACATCACTTATTGTACATAAATAAACAATCATGAAGGAAGCTCAAGGGGGAACATTAATATTAGAGTCATAGAGAAGCTGGATATATATACTGAAGCAGTAATAGGTGACTCTTATTTGCATCACACTGCCAGTGGAGATAAGCAAGAGCTGGGAATAGAGCTGTATATGCATAACAGGTACAGATATTTGATTGCTGCAATCACAGGATATTGATATAAACCCACTGAAGAAGCTTCTGTCAGCAGAAATCAAATGAATCAACTGGTTAGCATCACCTTCACTTTGACAAACTGGTGCTGAATTAACTTTATGGTGAAGTTGTGTAAAGAGGGTTATAGAATCATAGAGCCATGGAATCATTCAGATTGGAAAAGACCTCTGAGAGCCTCGAGTCCAGCCATTAACCAGCACTGACACATCCACCACTAACCCTGCCCTGAGTGTCACATCTACATGGCTTTTAAAAGCCTCCAGAGACGGTGACAATCACTACCCTGGGCAACCTGTTCCAGTGCTTGCCAACCCTTTCAGTGGATAAGTGTTTAATAATAGCCAATCTAAACCTCCTCAGGTGAAACTTGAGGCCATTTCCTCCTATCCTATCAGGTGTTAGGTGGGAGACCCATCCCACCTGCCTACAACCTCCTTTCAGGTAGTTATAGACTCATTAAACACCTTATTCCACTTTGTTTCCTCAGCCAAGTTCTTCTCACTTAAAATCCTAAACCCACAGTCTTGGAAACATATCCATGACATTGATTGGTTTAGAAGACCTCTGTGCTTATTAGTGGGATATCCCTGTGAGTAAATGAATAAACTTGCTTAGTAGCCCTTTACCATTCAGACTGAAAATTGCTTGCTGTAGAGAGAGCAGGTTAAAGCTGGGTTAAGTTACTCACAGAGACGTTGCTTTCAGTCTCTGCATCTCCCTAAGCAGTCTGTGACCAAACTCTGCCAGTTGCAAGGTGTATTTTACACAGGCATTCTAAGAAATTACATGAATGAAGACAAATTCAGTTGTAATGTGAACATTAATTTGTTGTGGTCTTTAGTACATGGGATAGTGAATAAAACCCCAAACAAATTTGGTTTCATAGCTCAAGGTGACTCCCAAGCTAGCTATTAACAAATGATGCATACATTTTCTACTATTTCCTGATTATGTTTCATATAGAAGTAAAATAATTTTCTTTTAAAGATGCAGTCAGAGCTGTCCTGTGTTCATAGTTACGCTTTTCATAACCAAGCAAAATGGTAATTTGGATATAGTATCCATAGGCAAAGCCAAAGAGAAGCATTAGCCAGCATTACAATCTCCAGAGAAAAACACAACTACAAACAATTAAAACTAGACACCTAGATATTGGAGAAAAACACCCTGATTTTGAAACTGGATAAGATATTTAAAAAATGCATCAACAACAGCAATATTATGCCTGTGGCTATTACTCTACAAATAATTGAGTGCTGAGGAGTCCCATTAATTTGAGAGTAAAATTAACTGCACAGACAGGTACCATTAACACTCAGGTTTGAAATACTAATGCTTTTAGTACTGTGCCAGAAATTGCTTGTACAAATACTGTTTTTCTTAACATAGCACAGTGTTAAAGTTCCCTGCAATTTCATAGATTTTTAATGGCATCAGATAGCCATAATAGCCACTTCCCAAATTTACTGAGGGGAATGAAGTGAAAGTTCTAATCCACTGTCAACTCTGTATTGGCCACATAATGGAATGTTTAAAAATAATCTTAATTACAAAAGTCAAGGGGCTAACATCAAGGTATTTTCCACATGTCCAGTTAGGTTATGTTTCCAGTTCTGTATCTGATTTCCAATGAACCAAGCCAGCAGCAGGTCCCACATGTGCCTAAATCTAATCCAGCAACTGTGCTCAAGTTTCTTTTCCCGCAGTCCCTTGACATTCTCAGAAGAGAACCCCACATCAGGCTCTTCACAGGCTTCTGTGCCTTTTGCTTGTTTCTGTTTTAGAAGAAGTTTCCAGGTGGGACCAACACCCAGATTGTTAGAATCTTTGCCCAAAATGGATAACACCTCGTGCTTGGTCCCAGTGAATGTGCTGCTTTGTTATTAATGTTGACTGTGCTTGTTGTGAGCAAAACTGAGGGGGAAAAAAGTGGTCCAAATGGAAGTTGTTCCATACCTGAGAAAGAGTAGTGCTCTTAGAATCCAGGCAGATTTTAGTTGGAATGGGTTTTCCATATTTGTAATGAATTTACACTAAGCATTTGAGCAAGCCATTCTACTGCTCTGTGTGTGTATAAGTTTGGAAACCCATATCAACACTGAACAGGATTTAACTTGTCTGAATATACAAGAAAGAAATTACATCATAGCAACAAGTGTCAAAACACCATGAAACATTAAGATTTTCTGAATCTTTATTGTAGCCTAAAATGCTAGTGATACTGAATTTATTGCCCAAACTGTCATCCTATTCCCCACCCCTAGTTCTTCCTGCTTCCATGATTCCTTGTGGTGCACTGCCTTGAGAGGGAAAAAAACCAGAACAGAACAGGCTTGATGATACTCTATCAGAACAAATCTTATCTAAACTAGCATTTACTGTAGTCATAGGCAATGATGGCGTGGGTTTTTTTTGCTGAGGACAACTTTATTTCATGGAAAATGGCCTGAGGAATTCAATTATTCATTCTAAACATCATGTTACAAGAGAAAACAACATATACATAAGGAGCCAAACATAATATCTAAACATTTTCCCCAAAGCCAGCAGTAGTGTCTAACAAGTCTGTGTAACAGCTCATATGATCATTCTGATATATTTAAAAAGCGTGATAAACCAAAAAATGACAAGGACTGCAGTCAGCATTCTCAGACAGCAAGTACCCTTTTCTGCCCCCCAACGTGGTAAAGAACTAGCAGGGAGCAAACCTAGAACTTGGGTAATTTCACCAATGTCCACAGAATTTTATTCGCTTATAACTGAGTTGATTTTGGCCCTCTAGTATGTAATATACACTGATTAACTGCAAATGGAGAATTTACTGCTGCATTACACACAAAAATAAAGTGATCCAGGAGCTTTACATTCGGCAAAAGAATCCACAGTGAGTAGTGAATCTCTTCAGCTTCTACAGTGAATGAAGTTACACTACACCAACATGTTCGGCACCCTCTTAATTTCTTCTGAACAGATTAGTCACAAAAAGGTATTGAATGGGGTCTTTTAAATTTTTTTTTCATTTACTAAGAATGTTCCCTCAATTAGAAGCAATCTATCAGGGAGACTGACCCTGGATTCTACCTTAAAAACATCTTTCACACACAGCGAATGCTTCTGTCCTTGCAAACAACAGACAGAAATATTTTCCCACAATACTGGAAGACCACAAATATAGAAGAGTAAAAATAAGTAAATAAACTGAGTTATAGCTTTTGCTAGTCAGTACTTTGACTTTCTCAGGGAGTCTTACAGTTTAACAGTGATACTTGGCCCTCTATCTACCCTCTGAGTGAACACTTGTATTCTACTAAGGTTGGTTTTCCATGTAATGTTTTGTGCACTCTAGAAGGCATATTCCCTCCTTGACTTGCTCTTCATACACCTGTTGAGCTTGGAAATATAAGCACATAAACTTAGTGCAAACACAACTGAGGAGGTCATACAGAAGCTTCCATCCTCCACATTAATTTACTTTCATGTCATCAAAATGAACAACGAGGAAATGTATTACTCACTCAGGAAGGTATGTCATTAGTGCTGAATGTATTTCCTCAAATTTATTGTAGGAATAGTTTTAACAGTTCATCTCTGTATTCCTTAATTTTGATTTATTTTTCAAAGTTTCTCCTCAGCTGAGATTAAAATATACATGTTCATTCTTATGAACTTCTTGAGATTCTGACCAAAACCAGATGACAGATATAGAATGTTTTCATCTTGAAAATCATTGCTCAGACTTACAGTGAAAAACAGCACGTGTCTGTCTAAATGCTGTTCCCCATTAATCTTGCCTTGCCTCTCACTGAATCTTTGTGGACCTGCTCGCTGAATTCACACCAATAGATCATCATTTGGTCATTGTGTCAGCCAAACAGGGCTTTGTCTTTCACTCCTTTGTCAGCTGCAGAGTTAATTACACAACTCGAGTGTGCTGCTACATTTTTTGTATTTGAGGCTTGTAAAAATTCGGAGGCAAAGCAGCAGTTTCCATTTTAAAAAAGAGAGACAATTTAGTTCTGTGGGAGTCCCGACATGAGTAACACTGGTAACCAGTGCAGGTACTTACCCAGGTAGAGCAGTGCAGTGGGCTGACCCTGCCTGGACATGAGATGCCCATCAGAGCTGCTCTGGCACTCCCCTCTTCAGCTGCACAGCGGAGAGAAAACACAGTGAAAGGCTCATGAGCTGAGACAAGGACAGGGAGAGATCACTCACCAACTACCACTGTGGGCAAAACAGACTCGACTCGAGAATTAATTTAATTTATTACCAATCAAATCTGAGTAGGATGATGAGAAGTTAAACCAAATATTAAAAACACCTTCCCCCCATCTTTCCCTTCTTGTGGACTCTTCAATCCCAGTCTCTCTCCCTGCTGCCCCCAGCAGGGGAAGGGAATGGGGAATGGGAGTTGTAGTCAGAACATCACAGGTTGTCTCTGCTGCCCCTTTCTCCTCACTCACTTGCCCTGCTCTAGCGTGGGGTCCCATCTCCACAAGATGCTCCGGTGTGGGTCTCTGCACCACAGGCTGCAGGGGAGCCTTGCTGCCCTGCTCCTGCTCCTGCTCCTGCTCCTGCTCCCCCTCCTTCCTCTCTGACCTGGCTGTCTGCAGGGTTGTTTCCCTCATGTATGCTGTCATTTCTCTCTCTGGCTGGTCCTGCACAGCATGTTTGTTCCCCCTTCTTAAATACATTATCCCCGAGGTGCTCCCACCACCCCGATGGGCTCAGCCTTGGCCAGTGGTGGGTCTGGCATTGGCTGTATTGGACATGGGGGAACCTTCTGGCATCTTCCCACAGAAGCCACCCTTGTAGCCCCATCTGCCACCAAAAAGCTTCCCATGCAAGCCCAATACATGATAAAATATTGCATATAAACCTGTGCCTTCTCCTGATTCTCTCTAACTGCAGGTACCAGAAAACACTAAATCTTTAAAAAGTAGTTTCCCAGGAAAATCATCATATATAGACAGTTGAACAAAAAAGGCTCTGTTCAGTAGTATTTCAGAGTCAGTTTTGCCATCATCTTTAGACTGCAGACCTAAATTAAAATAATTTTCAAAGAAACCTAGAGATCTCAGTGTTACAGGGTTTTTAAAAGCATTTCAGGGAAAGCAATAGTAATTCACTTTAAGAGCCCAAATAATTCTATCCACGTACAGTGCATTCCTGCTTACATCCCCTGGTAGCTTTAGACTCTAATGAGTCTGTCCTTCATACTTATAGCTTTTCCTTTCAGTAAAGTCTAGCAAAAGTGCACATAAATCACCAATGGGTTTCTTGTACTGACCTACACATCTAAACTCAGAAATTGTGAGATTCTTAAAAGCAGTGAGCTCTTTGTTAGAGCAAATATAAAAAAAATATTCAGTTCTCTGTTAGAGTGAAAAAATTCAGATCAATAACACAAGTTGCAAAGCGCAGGGTCCTCCATAATCAAGTGATGAGGCCCAGGTGTGGCAGGGCAGGGTGAGGAGGGCTGGGAGTGCCCAGGTGTGAGGGGTTAGGAGGGAAGCACCAGCTGGGTGGGGCCATGGCAGGCTCAGCTGCAGGAGCCAGAGCTCTGCCCAGGGGGATGGAGGGCAGAGCTGCTGTGGGGCTTAATTCTGCTCCTGAGCTGAGGGGTTTGTACAAGCTGCTCTTTGCCTGCTGGGAAGATGTTACCTGGGAGCCCTTTTCCAAACTTTGGTATGGTTGGGTGTACTCTTCTGCTTCTTCTTGTAGTAATTTTGTTTCTTGCTCTCCTTGGTCTGGTGTCTCTCTAAGTATCAAGTGATGACTATTTTGTTTTTAGGAGCTGCTGGTTGCCCTGGTGGGTTTTTTTTCCATTCCTGCAAGTTGAAGCCCCACAAAGTTACTGAGAAGACATTGCTTTGTGAGGAAATTGGAGAGTGATAATAAGGTTAGTGCCTTTGATCAGTATGTTTTTTTGATATATTTGACTATGTTTTTCAGGCATTGTCTTTATAATTTTGGGAGTTTCAGGGTGCACAATGAGTGAGGTTTGTTTCTTAAGTAATGCCATAACTGATATATCTAATAACATGGTGAGGTAATTTAGAAAACTTGTGAGTAGTGAATAAGGTAACCATTATATCAAACTTCAGAAAGGTTTTCTATTGTGTGCACAGAAAGAAAAGAAGAAAAAATGACCACAAGTTTCAACGTTTTTTTCCCCCCCTGCTCATTAATTTACACCAGGTGAACTCCCGAAGCCCTAATTACCGAGTCACTACCCCAACAGCAAGGTGCACAGAGCTGTGCTGCTGGTCTTAATAGGGTGCTGACCCCCTCATTTGTTCTTCTAGTTGTCTCATCCTAGGAAAGAAAAATAGATGTTGGCCCACAGTCATCTGGGCTTTTTTCTGAATTTCTGACGAGTACCAAAGTACAAGATGAATTTAAGTCCTTAAGTACTTGAAGATAAGTACGTGCATCCAATTTGCTACCCTATTGTGGGAGAGAACCTTATCTTTTCCAGCTTTTTTTTTCTCAGAAGGCTTTCTTTTTTTCCTTTTTTAAGCTCTCTGAAGTCATTGTATTTGTCTTCAAAGCAGTGACAATGACTGCTTCCAAGGAAAAGCCTCAGGGAGGGTTGAGATTCTTTAATCTTTGCAGATGTGCAGCTGCTTGTCAGTAGTGGGTTTGTAGTGTTGATATTGTTATTTTATACTTGTCATTAAAACTTAGTTTAGGATCTATGACTTCTTGGTTGGACAATTAATTTAGAAGTAATGAAACACTCCTGCAGTACAAGATAATTTTACACACATATTAAAGGTTTACACAGCCTAAAACTCCACGTCACAATTCCACACTGCTGCTTCTGCATTGGTGCTTTTATGATATAATAAATTGTGAAATCAGAGCCACTGTTCTGGTGAAATAAATAAGATAGGAACCTGTTTTGGAGACAGTGACTTAGTACTGCTGCTGCATGTTAAATTAGCCATTTAGTAACTTGCCCAAGTGTATCTGCTTCAGCTTTTCAAATGCCAAAACAGGTGGAGACTCTCTCAGCCTGTGGGGTTTCTTTATGGCCAGGTACATGCTTTAATGAGCTGAATCAAAACGTAGAAGAGGAGAGTTAAACATGTAATTACCCTGTTTGGGGGTTTTAACCTAATTTGCCTGACATCTAGTAGTGATACACTCTAACTGCCTTCTTCTACTTTGTCTTGGTTAAATAACAGTTGTGTATGTGGCCATGAAAGCACGTGAGAAGGAAAACTTTTTTAGGCTGCTCTGGAGATGGGTTAAGAAATCACAGTAATAGATTTCCCTGGAATAGGTTAAACCCCCCCACACTTACTAGTCTGACTTCTGGCCCAAGGAGAGAAGCCTTAAAAATTAGTCTTTTTTCAGTTCACCATGATTAGCAAAAGGGAACTATGCTTAGTTACTGGTCTGAAATGCACATTTTTTTGAAAGCCAAGATGTATTAAAAACATAGTGTGTCTTAGAAATAACCCCCAACAGCACCTGGACAAAACAAGCACAGCAAAGTTTTGAAATTCCTGGTCTTAGTAAAGGCCATTGGTGTTCTGGTGTGGTGGAATGGGCCTGATACAGAGACACCCGTGCAGTGCTTTGGCATAGCTCAGGATGTTATTCCTTGGCTGCTCATTGACTCCAGTCAGAGATGAAGGGGCAGGTCCCAGTAGGATTTTTTTTCTCATCAGGTAGTCATTTCCTGGAGACAGAGGCTGTGTGGTTTTTACCAGGTTTGTGATTCACTGTTTATTGGTGGGTTTAACATGTACCTTCTTTTTACTTCTTTCTATCCTTTCACAGGCTTCCCTTTTCTTTTCTACACTAAACTCTTTCTGGGTAATAAAAAGTATGTAGTTACAGTAAAACCTCCTGGATGCTGAGTTAGTCTTTTAATTTTTTGTGTATCAGTGTTAAATAATGTAAAAACATTTTTCTAGACATCTAGGTTTCCTCAAAACAGAGTTAAGGCATCAAATAAGAAATTGCAGTAAAAATTCAAGGACCAGTCTCAGCAATTCAGGGATAATTTGAGGAATACTGTAAGGTTCATTAAGAGCTGTTTATATTTTACAGCTGCCAGCTAAGGCAGGAGGTGATAATGGACCTGCACAGTCACGGCCTCGTGTATGGTCTGACCTGTGAAATGGAGGAGTTTGGGGTCCTCCAAGAACAAATCTGATATACACAGCAGTACTGTGGAACAAGGGATGATATCCTTCTGGTTTCTGACCCTTGAACAGTTTGCATCCCAAACTATAATTTTATGTAACTTTGGCATAGGAAAATATTTTGGTTTGACATAGAAAAGTTAAGACACACGAGTTGTGTAGTGTGAAACGACTCACGAGATGAGAGCAGTATTCCTCTCTGAGTAGTGTGCAAACTCTGTGAGAGATATCCTCGTGTTATTTAAGGCACTGATTGATTTCTTGATGATTCCTATAATGCTGAACAGCTCTGAGACACAGTTGTTTGTGGGGAGATGTTTTGCCTGACCAAGTAACGCAGGACTTGGCCTAGAATTGCCCAATTAGTGAAATGTAAAATTCCAAACTTGGTAGTCTTACACTATCTTCTCAGATTTTTTTAAACCTCAAGGACAAAATTAAGTGTATTGATTTTTTTCTTTTGCCTCTTGCTTTGGTCACAGATTTTTGCATGTTAAGTTGTTAAATCTATTTGTCACTCTAAAAGCTGGGCAACAAGGAAAGGTTCACATGGAAAACTACTTAGTCACTTTATGTATTTTTTCCTTTTTTTGTCAATCAGAAACTGTATTTTGTTCTGCCAGAGCAAGTGTTTAGTTCTTCAAAAAATAAATATTGATTCCTGTCAAATGGTAACACTAACTCTGAGCAAAGTGATTAAATGAATCAGCATAAGAACCATGAGCACTCTTCCCTATTCACAAACCTTTTAGGTCAATTTAAAAAGCCCCCACTCTTCCAGTGTCAGATGATACTGGTGTCCTTTTCAACTCATCATTATCTCAGTGAAGTCTTTCAAAGCCTCCCTGAGATAGACACCATATGGGATCTCACTTCAAGTTAAAAGAATGAGATTAATTTCTGTGCTGAAAACTTGATAATTTTGCTTGTGAAAGCAAAACGTTTCTACTAAACCTGCAATGCATTTTCTAAACAAAGAATGTGGCTGATCACTGGGGTGGCTCTTGCTGTTGGAAATACCATTGTTCATGCACTACTTAATACATTGCAAAACTCACTTTATTGAATATAAGTTACAGTTGTAATTGTGAGAAAAATTCAATAATTATATCTCATGTGACTTTCAGTTCTCCTTCCCTGGATAAGGGACTTCCTGTAGGGAATTTCTCACTGTCCTTGTGTCCGAAAGGAAGTAGTGACATAAACCTGCAGCCCAGAGTTCAAGCACACTGCTGGGAAATATGCACTGACTCAGTTTCTTTCACATTCTTGATTTATCTTTTTATGTGCCTGGAAAAATAGTTTGGATGCAACAGCTTCTTCCCTTGAGGGAAGTGTTTTTTGCTGGGTTTTCAAGGGAAGTGGTTGTTGGGAGCTCATGCAACTCAGAACCTCATTGTAAATTGGATTGTGGTTTTTTTCTTAAGCATTAGAAAAATGAGTTTTCCTAGAAGACATGCTTTTATTTGCCTAAAATTTATGGATTGGATATGAGAATCGTTAGAAGAAACTCTACATCCTGCTTGGTAGCCCAGCTACTTAAACCCTTTTTGGCATCAGAGTCTGAATTTGTGTTGCTGTGAAGAGGATTAAATCTTTCAGTAGGGAAAACAAAATCTCAAAAGAAGAAATATTGATACATCAGTTTAAAATAACTTCTAGATATTTCTTTAGAAGTTCTCTATAGCAGAGCATGAAGAATGTCATTAGCAATGGTATGTAACTGCAAATGGAAAGAATTTTGCAGTAGCACAGTAATAGAGAAGTAAGTGGAATTAATGTGGATGAGGAAATGAGATTAGTCCTCCTAGAGAAATTAGGAAAAACAAATGGATCCATTCAAAGCTGTGGGTGGACTATGGGAAAAGTGCTGTGTTTCACCTGATGTGGGACTCCTGGAGGAAAAGTTTCTCTAAAGGGGTGTATTTCTGACATAACTTGTCAGGCCTCTGACTCACAGATTTGGGGCCCCTCCATTCTTGTAGAGCTCTGCAAATCTCTTCGTATATGCAAGTCTGAAGCCATGAAATAGATGGATAAAACGTGCCCGTTAATATCAGTAAGTGGTAATAAAAGAGCAACCCAAGAAGAAAGTGTATCTTTTAGCTGAATTAAGCTCTGGATCTAAACTGGGAGAATGACTTACTTGTTTCAGTAAAGAAATGAGCATTCAGTGCCAAAATCACTTGAACTTCAGGGAAGTTCAGCTATTTCTCACCTTTAAGTCATGCACTTGTAAAATTTTATGAGTAATAGTATAAGAGGGATGAATAGTGTAGGAGTATGTAGCTTAAAAGAATGATGTGTTATTCTTGCCTTTTACAGTCTGCAACCCAAATTAAACTGACCCAGTTCATGGATAATACTTCCAGTCTGTACCTGGGCATAGAAGTGTTGGTGGAGGTGCATGTGTTTGTTGCCTTGAGGTTTTATTTTATTTGGGGTTTGTGATTGTTCGGTTTGGTTTTAATTATTTTTATTTGTGTGTGTGTGTGTTTTGCTTCTATATAGGTGAGGTAAAAGTGAAGGTAAAAGGGATGGTGGGGAAAACACTCTAGACTAAGCAATTTAGTAAGTGGTTCAGATCATAAGCCCAGCCCTGGGTATTTTGAGAGGGTGACTTATGTGTACTTCCTCTTCCACCTAACACTTGTACTGCAAAGATACTGCATTTTGGTGATGCAGATACCACTGTAGCCCCAGAACCCTCCACCTGTCAATGCTAGTGGATTGTTAGCTTAGAGGGGAAAGCCTGGGATATCTTCATCAGCTATTCCTTCAGCTACTTCTCCTTCCAGTCTGAGACACTTCTGGGCTGAGGTTCTGTATTGGTGAATAAATTTGATGTCTGTTGTGCTGCTGAAATTACAGAGCTGTCTGTAGCATCTCCTTTAAAGCCTCGTCTCACTCTTTCATGTCAGCTGTATGGTGCACTTGGCAGAAGAGATACAACTGTGGAAGGCGTGGCCACTTGTCACCTTACTTTCCTGGGTTTCAGTAAGGCAGAGCCTGTGAGTTCCATGACTTTCCTTCCCTGTGTTCCAGCTAGCAAATAAAAAGCTCCAGTGGCCTGTATTTCTGGGTGTGGAGGACAAAAATTCTTGTTTTGGTGTTCTTATCATTGACCTTTGAACTAAGAACTCAGTATCTCCTCTCTCCCTCTTTTTTAAAGTGAAGGGAGGGGTGGTGGGAGGGGCAATCTGTGATCTTGGGGGAATGAAAAAAGTGAGGAGTGCCAGAAAAAAAGAAGGTTGTTGGATTACCACAGAGAACAAGATAACTGCTCTGGAAACAGTTAAGCTAAAATACAGATGTCATCATTTTATCAGAAAGATGGGCTTCTTTATAGAAAAGGGGTGAAAAAAAGTGAACCAGACTTCTATACATCTTTGTTGTTTGGCTCTAACTGTCCAGGATTAATTTTGTTTTAGAATATTTCTGCTGTTTAAATCTGCTGTTTAAAGGTTTGGTATTTTCAGGGCTGAAATCAATAAATGTTTTTCCTCATTCTGTTTGGAACTGTAGCAGGTTATTAAGCCAATTTTCTATTAGAAGTATGTCTGAGAATGAGGGTACTTGTTCCTGCGCTGTGAAGGCAGATTTAAGACTGACAAGGCTGGAGTCAGGAAGAACGGGCTGGTTGCTCCCTCTTCATATTTTCCCCCCTTATTTTGAGATAGTGCTGACTTTAAATCAAATGTGTCCACAGAGTGGCATGCATTTGCCCAGAATGCTTACAAACCTCACCTGGGTATCCAAAGTGACAGAGCTACAGTAATGATTAAAACAAATACAGTTCTGTGCAGCCACTCAAATGAAACACAGTGAAAAGTATCAGAAACAGTGGTTGGGCTATGCTTAAAAACTGCAGTTGTCTAGTAGAAATATTTGGGAAGAACTCTATTTCTATACATTTTCTGCTTACTAATTTTGACATCTGTATAACTTTATAGTTAAGCCCTTGTGGTTTTTATTGCTAGGGCATCTGTGTAAAAGGAAGGCCTGCAGTGTTTTCCCTTCTCCTTTGAAGCCCTTATTCTTCTGTTATGAACTATCTTGCAGTGATTAAAAAATTATTTTAGATAGAAATGTAGCTACCCAGTGACTCAGCTACCATGACTCAGTGGCATCCCTATGTTTTAATTCAGTGAGTCAGACTCTTCATCCTGCAGAACAGCATCTCAGATGATTTCTGAAAGAACACTTGTAGGCCACTGTTCAGAGCATGCTTAAAATGTTTCAGTTATTGTGTGCAAATACCACAGACAAGACCTACTGCTTTAATTTTGTGCTCATATTCTTGTTTTAAAGACTACGGAGGAGCTTGTATTTTCCTTTTAATTTAATTTTATATTAGAAGGTTTTGGAGCTGAAATGGTGACCCGAGTCTAGGCTTTTCTTTCCTGCTTTGTAAATACTAACTTTCATGGTTTAAATATGTTTAGTAATGGCCAAATAGACCTTTTTCAGGTAATTTAGTTGTCAAATTGAGTATTAACTGTTGAAGAGTCTGTTGATAGTCTGACATATAGACTCTTCAGTAGGCAACAGTAATGCTTGTGTTTGGTGGCAAACATAGTGAAGCCAGAATAATCCTGGAGGGAACTATTGCTTTGTCCAACTGTTTTGTTGCTTGGGTGCTTTGGATTCATTGGTTTCAGTTTGATGTTTTTAGTAATGATAGTACCTCATACATGAGTTTTCTTCAACATCAGACAGGACAAGTATTTTGGGATGAGTTCTACAGTCAGCCAGAAAGTGTGTTGGTTTGGGTTTCTCCCCACCCCCCACCACCCCACCCTGCCATGAATGATCCAACAGAGAGAAATCACACAACTTTGCATCTTTCCATCCGATGGGTATCAAGTGGCACCACTGACTCATTTTCTCGGTCTTTGTTCACATCTAGACAACACTGTGCTTCATACTTTCCATGCACAGAAAATAGGCAATGCATCTTTGGTCTGAAAACATTGTTTGGAATAAGGGGTACAAATAGCAAATGAAATAAGGAATAATATATTCAGGTTCTACTATAGAACTTGGTGACTGTGGCAGCAAATTTGAAATAAACTCTTCAAGTGTTGAGACCTATTGCTGGTAAATGGACTTGGAATCTTACAATTACAGCTCAGATTATATGCTTAGAATTCTATATATCACGAACTTCTTTGATCAGATCAAAGTTCTTAAATGTGCTGTGTTTTAGGGTTGTTTCAGGGTGGTTTTAGGGTCTAAAGGTTAGTTTTGCACAAGACATAATGAAAAGGCAACTCTGCTGTTAAAGATAGGTTTAATTAAATGAGAACATGCATTCAGCCCCTTCACCTTTCCAATGCCATCTGTCACTGAGGACTGGGATGTAAGGAGCAGAACATGTGTTTCATACTTAAGTTTTATAAAGAATGCTCTGCCTTTCTGAGCTTTACTAGACCTGTGTTTCAGCTTCTTTGTCAAAGATCTGAGGCTTGTGAGCCCCTTAGTATAATCCAGCCAAGTCTAACCCCTTGTGGGAATTGTGCAAAGAGCAATTAAACATGAAGAGGAGGGTGTTAAGGGAGTCATCTGTCTTTGCAGTTTGATTGGCAGTGTAGGTACTGGGACTGACTTTGCTCAGTTTCCCATTGAGAGATCACCAGAAAACTCCCAAGAGCAGCAGGAGAATTTTTGCTCCAAGCAGCTAGAAGATGGTTTTGTCTGCTGTGGGAACATAAAAAGGAATGGGGAGGGGGGGAAAGTAGCTTCATCTCTCCCCATCCTCTTTCTCATGAGTTTCCAAGAAATGCAAAGCAATCTCTCAGTTACTTGAAGGTGCAACCTGAATTTTGCTGCAAGTGAAGGGCTCCAAAGCTGCAGCTTATCCATTTCCCAACTTACATCTACATGTGACTGACTTAGTCTTTAGATTTTAGTGCTGCTTTTATTTTTTTGTTGGCTACAGCCAGTTCTACTGCTCTGTTGCTTTTCTGAATTTGACAGTGTTTTCAGTAGACCAAATGGTGGTCCCTCTGTCACCAGCTATAGGGGTTATTTTAAGTGAGAAAAAACAGAAGCTGCTACACAGTGTTCAACTTGAGGCTTTCCTCCTTTCAGCCTGTTTCAGCAGTGCTTGAAGTCACCTAACACACCTAAATCGCTAAGGAAGGCTCAGGAGAGGCAGGCTTTTTAAGCAAGAGCTTCTAGAAGCATTAAGCTTCTTCTGAAGCAACTTCATTTGAGTAGGAGGTGAGAGAAAATGTCCTTGAATGCCTTTGAGCAGCTGTAGATAGGCCCTTGTAAACTACTTATCCTGAGTCCTAGTGCCCTGACTAGAAAGAGCTGATCTGTTGAATCTGCAATTCTCCTGACAAACAGAAAGAAAAGAAAATAAATATTTTACAGAAATTACTGTTATTTTACCGTTGTCAAGAAGATAACAGGAAAATAGTAATTGTGAATACCTTATAACACCTCTAAAACTACACAGGTTTTGGAATCTAGGTATCTGTTTTCTTGGTTATTTTTTGAGTTCAGTTAACTGTATTTGCAAAGACAGCATAAATTCTTCTCACTTCACCTCTTCCCTTTGCAGTGTCATGCACTTACATGAAATCCAGTTCAGTCATGATCTTTCAGGGATGGCAGCAAGAGATATGAAGGCATCAAACACTGCTGTTTATATGGCTGGTACTTTGCATCCTGTTTCAAGAGTTAAAAGAAAGGGGGAGGAAGTGTATTCTCAAGAACGAGAACTCTGACTCCAGGTTTTCTAATTTCCATTGAATTCAAAGGAGTTAAATTTTCTTGCACTTGTAATCTGCATGCAGACCAACTCACTTGCTGACACACACAGTTGTAGCTAGGACTGAAATAGCTGAAAGAGATGGACCTGCAACAGACTAAAGCTTTTTAATAACATAAGGCCTGCCCTGATAAGGGAAAAAGTAGTTTGTAATTTCTTTGCACACAAACAGTCTGAATTAGCATTTTATGACAGGACTATTCCTAAACTTCTTATTCTTGATTTGGAGTGTTATTCTTGTTTTAATGGTGTTGTGGGGGTTTTTGCTGGTTGTGTTAATCATTAGGTAGAATGTTTTCAGTCCAATTCAGTGTATGCACTCAAAGACAGTAGAAGCTGCTGTGGAAGGAGCTCTGAGAAAACAGATCCTCAGCCTGCAGGTTAAGGGGGGGAAAATGAAGGCTTGTCTTGTGAGTTTTGTTTCTTGTTTCTTTGTTAGCTTTTTTTAAATGTAAGGCATTCAGAGTGTGTGAGAAGTACAACTAAGACCAAAAGCCTTTATGTTCCCCCCACTTAATGCTCAGTTAAAAGAATGCCAAGTTTGTATGGGACAGTTGTGTTGTACTTAATAAAATAGCACCTGTTGCCAACACAGCAGGATAGCAGGGCAGAACAAGGAAGGGAAAATATATATAAAGACATGGGGCAAACCCACATGGATCAATTAGCTTGTTTACAGTCCTTTTCCTCCCTTCCAGACATGACATGAAGGTTTTTCTGATCCATCTCTGTTATAGTATCAGTAGTGACATGTAACTTGGTGTTAATTATTGATAACTATACAGAGGGAGATTGTTGCTTGGTGCATTTAAAAAGCACAGATGTGATCTTCCTCTTCTTTCTTAATTTCGTGTTTTGTAAGTCCAGCAAGAAAACATAATTAAATATGCATTATGATGCCAACCAGAGCTAAGAAAAATGAATTTTAAATACTATGGGAAGAGTTTAGGGGTTTTTTTAAAAGAATATTAAGCCACAGAATTGGCATGATCCAAAGAGCTGTTAAAGTTAGAATGAAAAGACAGTAGTTCTAGTGAAGGAAGAATATGTGTTCACTCATTAGATGGACAGTGTGATAGGTGCTAAGAGTTAATGTCCTGCATGGGTCAGACGTGTTCAGGTCCTTGGTGTGCAGCTAAGGAGGAGATGCAAAGATGTGCTGTCTGAGGAGCTGTGTTTCACACCATTTGTGCAATGGCTTTCCAGTCTCTGGCATAGCATAGTTGTTACCCCTGGGAAATGTTTTTAGGTTACTTTTGGAAAGTCTTTAAAATCAGTGCTAAATATTATTAATATTTTAGTTTACTTGTTGTAGTACCTTGAGGGTCGGCTGGTGTTTCCCAAGTTGATCACTGTCATTTCTCTGGCTGCCCTGCACAGCATTCCTGAACACATCACTATTCTGCATATTTAAACGCAACTACAAATATTGTGATGACTTCACTGCACTTAAATAAAAGGAAATAAATTGTAGCTATATGGCATTTGGAATTTTCTGTTAGAGCATTTGATACACATAGTGAGAAGCTTCATCAGAAGTAATATGCAGTTAAAATCAAATATAGTGGGAATTCAAATGAATAAAAGCAACAGTTGAAAATGATATGTAGCTCAACATGAGTGTGTTCTCTAACTTGAAAATGTTTTAAAAGAAAGAGTAGAAGAGGCAAACCCTATATTGTGACTTCTGTTTTTATTAATATTCAGTTCTGTTAAATAAAGTTGTCAGGATGGTGAAATAACACAATCACACATATTAAATATGCACGTGTGTAAATGTAAGTTCAGTTTGTGATTCCTTGGTGATCTTCACCCTCTGTACAGCAGAGAAGAACATGCCCATGTGCAGAGAGAGCATCATTTTGTCGGTGAGGCCTCAGCCTCCAGTGGGAAACAGCTGACTGGGAGAGAGAGGGGAGGAGTCAGGGTTTGTATTAGGTCAGGGGACTCTGGGGGCAGAGCTGCAGTTCAGTGAAGGGAAGCAGGGTCAGCTGCATACAAGTCCTGAGGGGGGCAAGAAAATGCTGTTGCTGTGTAGACAACCTTTCATTTTTGAGTGCCCTGAGTTGGGAGGATCTCAGGATTTTTCTACTTAACAAATAGAATTTAAATGAATAAACAAAACAAAACAACAACAAAAATCCCAGCAAAAACACTCCTGAAATGTTACACATTATTTCAAAATGATTTGAGTTGGGGCAGCAAACTTCAGGCTAGTTCTACTGATATCTGCATTGTGGACTGAGTTATCCTTTCTTTATGTTGGCACAAGACTTCTTTTTCTTCTCCAGTGGTGTCTTTTGCCCCAGAATTCCTTGCCTAGAACTGCAGAGTTGTTAGGTCCAGCTGTCAGAGGGATAGATCAGTATGTGGAACTGATTTCTCAGAACCCTTGCCTGTTCAGTTCATATGGAAAATTGGGTTAATTAGTGATCCATCAGCACTGCAGAACTGAGGGCTTGTATAAGGCACTGCCAAGAAGCATCCAGGCATGTGCTTGGCACGTCCTGGGAACCAACTTAATTTGTGAAGTCTCAGTTTACATAGTGGAGATCACTGTTATGATTTTGGGGTGATGTTACTGATTTGGGACACACCAAACTTAACTTCTACTGATCTTCTACTGAACAACGGTTTTGAATGTGACTGAGGCTAACTTTGCTTTGTTTTTTATTTCCCAAAGGGTGTCAGGTTTCCTTGCAAGGTCAAAAACCTGCCCTATATTTGATTTGGGATGTTTAAGTTATATTTCCTTATACTGGAAGAGCAGAAAATGAAAGAGATCCACAACTTGTTTGGTTTAGAGTGAAACTCCTGACAGATTGTACTGTTGTCTGTTATATCTTTTATTTCTGGTCTTTTCTTGGACTGTGTAGAGTTAATGAAGAAAAAGCTATTTTTTAGGTATGGGCTACCACAATGGTAGCAATGAATGGTGTTCATTAGTTCCTACATAGTCACTTAACTAGTTTCCCTGACTCCCTTGCTATATCTACTTCTCTGTGTTGACTGGAAAGGGTAATTGATTTCACTCTAAGGTGTGCTTATAAAGTACAGCAGATGGGTTCCCCTCCAAAAGTGCGTAAAGAAAGCTAAATGAAATTATTAATGTCCTGTTTATAAGAGGTTAAAAGACATATTGTTTTCGTCTTGGCCAGTGAACATTTTCTTCTTGGTTAACTGTCAATTGCAATGTTCTGTTCCTCACTGGAAGCTCAAGGAAAGTACCTGTCCAGATCTCAACTGCTTTTAGTGAGTTTTGTCCAAATCCTACCTGAGAGGAGTAGCAAATCATTTAGATTCCCAAAAGACGTGCAGTAATATCCAGTGAGAGTGCTGAATCTTGCCATGTTCATACTGTTATTCCTGCATCTAATCCTTTGCTGTGATTGCATTTGCTGCTTAATGTGTTACTAAGGAGTAGTCAAAAACTGACAAATGAGAAGTCACATTCTTCCTGGAGTCATCAATGGCCCATTCTGGCAATGGATCTGCTCCTCTTTTTGTGACCTTCAGGCATTTTGAGGGGTTTCATTTATGGATCTTTATCTTTCTTATTCTTGTTCAAACAAATACCCCATTTTAGTGCTCTCCTGTGCAGATGTTTTTAGTCTGGCAGTGTGCAGTGTGCACGAGTGACTGCAGTGTTACAGCACTTTGGCGTATGAAGCTAATGGGTTGGCATCTTGGGCTCCTGCTTTTGTTTGGCTCTTGCTGTAAGCCTGTGAGTAACATTTCCTGAAACATTAACAAGCCTCCAACCCACCCAATCAACCAAAACAACATGCTTCTTTTGAAGGTATTAGTATTCCACTACTTCAGAAAGTGCAGGTTTCCTTCTGTGACCTCGATGGTCTGAGGCAGGTCCGGTGGCAGAAGCACTGCAGGTCCCTCGCTGTGTCCCTGCCCAGCTCTGTGCTGCACAGCTCTATGGTGATGGCAAGGATCAAACAAGTTGGGTGAGTTGTGCTGTGCCAGTAGAACACAGCTCCCTGCCAGGCTGGCCCTAATTACAGCTTGGGAAAGCAGCTTGGTGTCTGCTCTGCTTTCACAGCTTGGAAACTCTGCCTTGCTTTGCATGGCAGTGTACGCTGAGTGGGGTGTAGGTTTTTAATTTTATGATGAGGCATTAGAAAATATTCTGGAGATGCTTTGTCTCCCTATGCCAATGTAAACTCTAGTTTTATTATGACAAAGTACTCGTTAGATATCCTGTGATGATATCATAGAACTGTGGCATTGTCTAAATACTTCAGAAATGAAGACAGAAAAAAGCTATGGTGGGAACTACTAGAGGGGAAATACGGCTTAAATATACAAGAGGCTGAGTTTTTTTTCTGAAGCTTAGGATCAATTTCAATAAATACACTAAAATAGAGTTTACACCTTGATGCAGCAAAGGCAATATCCTATCTCTTCATAACTTAACAGAATAAGAGAAATTGGTTTTATAAAACATGAACCATGTGTGTTGTGTTTTTTGAACCAAGTATTCCTCTATATTCTTATATCCATGCTGCTGGTGACTACCTGAACATGTTGGGAAAAATATATTTTGAGCACTGGTGAGTTTTCCAAGCAGGTTGATTCTAAGCAGAGCCCAGAGATTTTTAATCAAGTGAACAGTTAGATGTATATTCAAAGATTTTTATTTATTAATTTTAATAGAGTAATAGATTTTGTAACGAAGAAAGTCTAAAATTAGGTTGAACATCAAAAAACTTGAGCTAGGTGCAAAATTGGCACAGATACTTTGAGATTACAGTCTGTGGATTCTGCAGTCTGACTTCAGAGGGTATATAAACTTTGGGATTGTCAATTTTCTTTATTTCTCTTTTATCACCACAAATTATAAGCCAAAATTTCTACCTTGATCTACATGCCAGGTCTAGTGTGCCCTTTCAACATTCTAATGCTAACTTGTTTCTCTTGGGGAAGAGTCCCACTTCATTGCAGTAGGAAATGGCTTTTGCTTCCTTTCTCTGGATCAGCTGCTCACTTTTGTGTAGATTGTTCTGCTTTTTCAATCATTTAGGCTCATGAGTTACCTTCATATTTCTCTTTTCTCAGAAATCAGAGTTGTGCCTTGCTTTCTCAAGAGCCTTAGGTAGTTTAATGGATGGAAGCCACACAGCTACTCCTCATTTTAATGAGCAATTCAAAGAAAACACCTAACCAAATTGGGAGAATACTGTATCAATATTTCTTTTTACTGATTTAAGACAATTTAGAATTAATTGCTGGCATGAGGCTTCAGTGAAGCAAGAGAGTAACAGCTGAAAGAAGTTTGGGGAGATCTGTGGTAATACCACTGTGGATTCTTCAGGTCGTATTTGCAGCCAGTGTCAGTGACTGAGCATTAGTACCTCTGGTCAGTCTAAAGGGCACGTTCTACTGTGTATCCTTCCAGCCCAGTGCAGTGTGTGCTTGTTTGGGTGTGGCAGAAAGAAAACTTCCTTTCTGTGGGGCATCTCTACTGAGGAAATGAGATACTGAAGTGGATGGAGTGTTCACTTCTCTCCTGTAGCACATCAGTAATGAATTGCAGTTGTTCTAGCTGGAACAGCTCCAGGCAGTTGAGGCAGTAGGACTGTCACAACTGACCCTTGATTGAAGATTCTGACAAGCCCATCATCTGTAAGAGGAAAGTGGACACTTGCTGCTTTCAGCTGGGATACAGTTACTTCTCTTCACAGTAGCCGGTACAGGGCTGTGTTTTGGATTTGCGACAAAACCAGCATGGATATAACACAGGGAATTTTCTTTCCTGCTGAGCAGGGCTCAACAACATCAGGGCTTTTTGTGCCTCTCACCCAGCAGTGAGGAGCCTGGGGGTGCACGAGCAGTGGGCAGGAGGCACAGCTGGAGCAGCTGCACACCACTGACCCCAGGGACGCCCCGCACTGTGTATGGCTGTGCTCAGGAAAGCTGGGGCAGGAAGAGGAGGAAAGCAGGGCATGCTCAGTGATGGTGTTTGTCTGACCAAGTCACTGCTGCCTGTGATGGAGCTCTGCTTTCCTGGAGATGGTTGTCCGTGGGAAGTAGGGAATTGATTAATTGGTTTGCTTTCTTTGAGCGAGCTGCTTATGCTTCACCTATTAAAGTGTCTTTCTTGCTTTTAATTCTCTCTCCCATCCCACTGTGGGGGAGGGAGTGAGCAGCTGTGTGGGGCTTGATTGCTGGCTGGGGTTAAACCATAAACACACACTTTAAATTGTGACAGTACTATAAATCTGCCAACTTCAGTAATGAAGAGGATCATGCCAGTGTTGTAATGGCACTCATACCCTGGCAGTCAAATTAGTGGCTAGAGCAGTTTAGATACAGTTTTCTTAGAGAGCCATGGTTTGGGGTGGGTTTTTTTGTTAATTTTATGACACTTAAATGGAAAATGAGGTAGGTAAGGTGGTATTTCTGTATGTAAGAGTGGAGATGGACTTACCTTGATATTTCTTGGTCCAGTGCCTACTCTCCCAAAAGCCACATTGAGATAAAGAGCACAAATCATCTATAACCTACTTAGCCCCTTGTGTGTACATCTGGGAAAGAAATGGTCTTCCTGTTTCAGGAGAAAAAAATGAAACTTCTTTTTTTTTTTTTTTTTGCCCCTCCCCTTCCCCCTAAACCCTGAAAAAACGCTGGAAGCTTGAAAATCCATAGCTGAGATCCACAGTGTTTCTTCTCAAAATTGAAAGGCTTTTTTGTTAATAATTTCTGTCAGACACTAAAAGCTATGTGAGGCTCAGCAGCAATGGACAGAAGTAACTATAGTTCACATCTCTTTTGGTCTTCCTTATCTCTGAATATGAGTAGAATAACTGAACAGTTTCTTGTTGAAGCTGAACTTTTTGTACTTCTGTTATTCAGCAGAGGGCAACCCCAAAAGACTGTCCATTTCTGGTCTTTGAGACATGGATATCCACAGCTGAGGCCTCTAACTGGGGGAAGTTTTAGGAAGAGAGAAATTTCTTTCAGTCTCTGGCCTCTGAGATGTACTTAATTGCACAGTTTCTCATTTTCTTTGATTAAGGAACATTCAGTATTATAATAAAAAATCCCTGGAGGCTTAGAGTGCCTTTTCCATCATGTGTGATACAGAGGGCTATGCTGTGAGGTTGCAATGACTGCACTTGGCTGTGCACCTCATTCTCTTTCTGTGTTCTGCATATTCTGGTTCTGATTGCAGTACTGACTGCCATCTGATCAGAGCCTCAGTCACACTCTTAGTCATCCCCATGACCACTGAAACAGCAAATTAAAGAGAAAATCTGCCAACTGCTTACAAAAGCCTTTCACTACCCTTCTTAAGAAGTGCACCTAAATGTGCAGCTAAATTTCTCCATTTATAGTGTGTATTGAATTTGCTTTTGCCATTTGCTACATACTCTTAGTCTGTTGAAAGATGAGGAATATTTCCCCCAAGTGGGTGTGAAGATGTGTTTCTTAGTTTAATCTTTGCACAGGGTTGTTTTGTCTTTTTGCAAGAGGACTGCCAGGCAAACTCAGTGATGGAGTCCATTTGATTTTTACCTCTTTCTGGAATTAACATAGAAAACAATCTTCAGAGAATTGCCCTGAGAATAACGTTCCTCTGCACGCTTGTCTGAAACAGAATTTTGGCAAGGGTCTGATGAAAGATGAAAATGGGGAGGAGGAAAGAGTAACTGGCATGGCTGATCAAAGTGTATCAATTCATAAATAAGGAATGCAGCAGGTTCTGAAGATCTGAGCTTGTAGCTCAGGCCCCTGGGAAGGCTGTGCTGCAATGACTGGCACATCTCAGATAATAACCTGACATGGTAAAGGGCCTGTTTTACAGCAAATTAAATACCCTTATACTACCTTGCAGCAGAATTAAGTTCTCTATTTTGGGAACTTAATGCAAAAAGATACATTAGCTGTCGTTTGCCTCTGCCTATCAACCTTCTGCTGAACACTCAAGTTCTCGGTGTTTTCTCCTCTTCTAATACAGAAAGGCAGATTTGGAAGCAAGTGCTGCCCTGCCTCAGTGATAGCTGTAGGCTCATCTGGGGATGTACTTTTTTGTTCTCGTTAATACCAGAGCAGTGATGTTATGTCAAACTCTTAAGTCTTTTGGGCAGCTACTAATACTCTCCCTAAAAGCTACTGAGTGTTGGAAAAATTTGCTTTCCTATCTTTCGGTGTGTGCACATCTCATTACAACCTCCTGGCTCGCTGTGGGAGCAAGGACACTGCATTAAAAAGCAACGGTTGTGAAACTGTCTGTTGTTCTGATGTCCCTGCGTTGTTTTTGAAGATTTGTAACCCAGCTTGGTTGTATTTGCTGTGCTTAGATGTTCTTTTTTTCAAAGTGGTCTGATAGGATTAAAGAAGAAAAGTTTGCAACAAGAACATTATAAATTATGTCAGGAAGTGTGGATTTTTATAAAAACTAATTCCCAGCATTTATCCAGAGGAGCCTATTATTTGCTTTAAGATGGACAGCAACAGAAAAGGCCATGGTGGTGAGCAGTTATGGAAGGAAGGCTCTCAACCACTGCACAAGTAATGCCTTTTTTGAGCTTTAGAGCATAAAAGTAATTTATTTAATTTATCCAAAGGATTTCAGTGCTGCCATGAGACACAGGAACACAGCTGGTTTTGAACAACATGCCACGGGTACAAAAATAAGTCAGGCTTGGTTTGTTATGTCCTTACAGAGCTAAACCTGCACAGCTGTGGTTCACATTGTTTATTTTCATGCAGCCCAGGATCAATCATCATACCCTCCATCCTACTTGTTTCTTAGGCCATATTCTGTGTTAAAATTCTATCCTTGCCACCAGAATATGTTCAGAGATTTGCCATAAGTCATGGAGATTCTGAATCAGGTGGTTTGGTTTAGGTTGAGTTGTTGGGGTTTGGTTGGTTGGTTTTGTTGACTTAGTATCAATGACTTGTGTTTGTTCTTTAAAATAAAATACAAGCAGTGTTATTACTTGTAGGGACTTAATGCCTGAGGACAAAATGGTTGCTCTTCTCTGAATACTGGAATAGTGGTGAAATACAAAGATGCTGAATAGAAAAATAAGGGGTTTGATGTAACAGTGGTTCAGCTTGTGTATTTCAAGGAGTTCAGGAGGTGAGAGGGAAAGGTGAAGAGAAGGGCTGCATCTATTAGCATTTTATCAAATTGTAAATGAGTGTCCTAAATGGGTAACTTATTTATTTAAAAGCCATGGTTAAAATTTGCAGCTATCACTAGTGACTTCAGATTTTCTTTTGAAAATGGATCACTTTGATTTCTGGGTTTGGGGTAGGTCAAAAATGCTGGAGCTTTGAGGAAAGACTGCTACTTAAATGGGAATGAAGGAAACTGGAAAAAGTGGTCTGTGACTGCTTGGTGCAAACTGTCTGGCATTTTTCTCACAGCCAGGGTAATTGTCACTCATGGTGTAGACAGTTACTAGTAGTTCTCTTATTTTTGTCATTCTTAAAATGAAGCAGTTTCAGAGCCTTAACTTCACTTACACCAATAAAGAGATACTGAAGAGAAGGTTTCCTTAACTTGTGGTTGATTTTTCTGACTTCTGGAGCAGTTTAAAGTAGTGATAACCCCACCCAGCAGCACTCTGTAAATAGCAAGTAGTGCTTGCTGGAGTGGCACGGATTTCTCCAGGGCTCTTCAAAAGTCAGCATTAATTTAGAGCATAGAATCATCCTGAACAGTAACTTTTCTGTTGAGTTTTCTTCTAATTTCTGTATGAAGTTCCAAAGTTCAAACTATTCTTTTCTGATTTCCTAAAGACTATGCATGACTGACTTCAGCTATAGGATTTTGCAGTTCATCAGAAAGAACAGCTGAATTCATTCCAGCTGAAGATCAAACAAAAAAATCTGCTTGAGAGATTATGATGATTTTTCCTTTATATTTTAGTATTCTGTAGCAGGTTCTTTTCTTCTCTATTCAGCACTGGAGAAATTTGAGTGCCCTGGTACTGCTCTCATCTGTGCATGTGCTTTTCAGTATCTTTATTGTTTCTGTATAAAATAATTTTAAGTTTTGATGTGGAAGTATGATTGCTAATACACTGGCAAACATAAACATTAATAAGACAGGCTGGCCTGTAGTGTGTAGATTAACTTGATTATTAATTGCCAAGGAAAATCATTAATCAACAGATTTTCTTGAATACCATTATGAAGCTTTGCTTAGGGATGACATAACCCCTGGTATGAAAGCAGAGTCTGAGGATAACGGACTCTTAAGGTGCTAAGAATAAAAGAGGGTACATCAAACATGAGTTCTATATTGTAATGTATGCATATTAATTTAGAGAATGAACTGCATAGGAAATCCATAATAAAAAATCAGTTTTATGTGTCAGTATCAAAAATAATCCTGTAAGGCACAGGTTTTCTAAACCAGATTTCAGTAATTGCTTCCTCACACTTAGTAAGCTGAGGTACAATTACCAACCAAAAGTCTTAAAAGTCTAAATACTTTCTAGAATCTGTGTTTAGTAGATGGGTGGGACAAAAAAGGTTCTGTTTTGTTGGGGTTTTTGCCTTCATGTCCTTGCCTATTCAGAACTGGAAGAGTTTGGCTGCTGTGCTGTGCATCTGTATCACCACTTAGATATGGAACTGACGGGGGCTCCCAGAAAGGTGCTGAGCATTTTAATTTGCTAGCCACGCAATCTGCAGCTCTAAACAGAGAGAAACTACTCGTTGCATTCTGAAACAGATGGGGAAAGCAATAGGTTTTCCTTTGTATTCAAAGGTATTTCTAAATATAGAGGCTAAAGTTTGTGCTGGGAGTGATTTCCATCCACGGCATTGAGTGCCCCGGAGCTGTTCAGCACGGGGGTGCCCCATGTGTGCCTCAGTGCCAGGAGCAGCACCAGCCTCACACTCAGGTCAGGTGTCATCTGAGCTGACCAGCAGTCAGGAGGAAAGCAAGCTCTGTGTCTGGCTGGGGCTTAGCTGAGTCTGATGCATTATTATCTCTGACAGACCTGATGAGGGACCTTGGGCAAGTTGTTTCCCCAGTCTGTGCTTTTTTGTTGGTTTCTTGTTTGGATGGCTTCTTTGGTTTTGGGGTTGATTTTTTTTAGGTTGGTTTTTTTGGGGCAGTATTTGTCAAGCTGATGATTTCCAGCCTGATGTGTATATTGGAGATTAGGCCATCGTAGAGGAAAGGGAAATCTTACAGTGAAAGGCACCACAGGAGCACAGAACTAGATCCTCAAATGAACTGCTGCAGGACAGGGATCCTGGGTTATCATCCTCATTGTCTCCGGGTGTTTTACTGAGGGCCTGGCACTCAGAGCACAATGCAGAGTATAATGAGCAATTGTTCCAAACTGGGAGTTGGGCACTATTATCTTCTCAGCTTCCTTGAAGGTGCTTCTCTCTCTCTCCTGCCTTTCATAAGCTGTCAAAAAGAAAATTAAACCACTAGCCTGAAGGAAAGAAATGCTCAAGGAGAGCAATGTGTTTACTCTGCATATCAAACTGTTCCTTCTCACAGGCAGGCTCAGTGCTGTCTGTGCAACTGTCCTTACCCATCTCAAGTCAAGCTCTTTGGCAGCAACCACTGGCAGATACCAAACTGCCCAAGGCTTTGCAGCAGAACAGAAAGGGGGAACTGGGGCCTTGCAGCTGGTCACGGGGCATGAGATTCCCAAGGCCTGGAGTTCAGAAGTCATGGTCCTTGTACAGTTTTCATTACTGCTATTAAATGGTCTCTTGAGTATAATATAATGCATTTCCCTTGATGAATTTCTAGTGTATTTATTTAACTTTTGTGCTCCTTGGATAAAGTTTTTCCCACAGGGTTGGGTTTTTATTTCTTTCTCTTTTTTCTTTCCTTTTATAAATGTACAGTCCACACATGTGGCTTAGAATTAACTTACAAAAAAGAATTTTCATAGTCTTTTGTTGCAACTGTACATTCCTTAAATACTGTAAGAACACTTTTTGAAATAAATTGTGAAACACACATCAGGAAGACAAGGGAAGAAAGCTGATACCTTCATAACTTAGTGTTGTGTGAAAGGGGACTGTCTTCAAGTGTGTTTTTTCTTCCTTTTTGGACTTCTCTCAGCCTCCCTTCTGAGTTTTTCTCACTTAAGAATAGTAAAGTTGTATTTACATCTTGCTTTAATACCTAAGGTAATTAAAACCCTACATTTCTAGCCTGCCTTGGTCAGGTCCTATTAATTTGGGGAATAAGTTGCATAGGAAATCCATCATAAACTTTCAGGTATGAAAAAAATGGTAAAAAAAAAGAGGTGGTGACACTATTTATTAAAAGAGTAAATTGGAGGGGAATAGGCTATTTGTTTTGTTCCATGTCTCAGGTGAAAATAATTGGCTCATTAATCACAATATCAGCTTGGTCATTTTAGGAAGGTCAGGCTGAAGAGTGAATAGAAACAAGGCACATAATTTTAAAATTTAAAAAGCAAACATTAAGAATGTCAGTGAAAGAAACCTCAGTAAAAAGCTCTTGACATCCTGCTACTTTATATAAGCAAACTTTCAGGATTAAATGTATTTAATGTGTGTTCCCTCTCCCCAGCTGATTTAGAATTATACACTGAAAATGTATATGTATGTGCACACATCTGCATTCATACAGTAGTATGGAAGTTAATATTGATTTATTTCCTTCTGACATTTCTATATTAGTGTTAGTTTGGCTTGGCTGCCTTTCCATGTATCCACCATTTCTTTTCCAAGCTATCGTGGATTACCTTTGAATGCAAGTAGCTGTTGCTAAAGGATGGAGAATGCAGAACAGAAACCCTGAAAGCTTTCCACTCTGTAGGTTCCCTTAGTGATTCAGATGTCATCATTTCCTCCAGTAAGAAAGGTTTTGGTTTACTCTAAACTCTGAAAAGGCAAACTCATAAAAGCATTGTCTTATTTGGTTTTATTTAATAATAAATACAAAAATAACAAGACTTTGGAAAGTCTCATCTGAATATATAGAAGCCAGAGAAGTTACATTACCTTTTTATTCACTTTACATACTCTGGGAACGCTTCTGTCGCAACCAAATATTATCTTGAGGTACAGACAGAAAAGGGTTTGCCTTAAATTATCACATATGTGCCATCATCTGCCATGAGACCAGATACATACAATCAAAACACGACAATTCTGACATTCATTGGATTACGAGTGTTTCTGAAAGGTTCTGGAACCAGCTCAGTTGAAGCATCAATAGCTTTGTGTCGCTTCATGGTTGAAGTCCCAGCCCTGACTTTTATCAGCATAAAAGATTATTAACAAAAGTTTTAAGTCTGGATGACTCTTAGATGCCCACAGATGCTTAAATACACCATGTACCTTCCAGTGAGGTGCACCAGGGTGTGTGCTTAAATCCTATGCATGCTGTATATTCACGACTTTGAACCTGGTTGGGAATGAGCACTGTCTAAATTGGCTGCTTTTCGACAGAGACTCATGGGAAGAAAGTCCTGAGATGCCAAAGATGAAGAGAGGAGTTGTGTTCTGTGGAGCAGCAGTGCCTATGCACTGCTGTAAAAACACTGTTCCTTAAGATTCCCCTAGCAAAATTTAAATTAAATCTGAGACTGCCCTATTTTGATATATTCCTTTTGAATTTATAGGGGGGAAACCACATAAAAAGCTATTTATGCCCTTTGTGAAACAGCATTGTTATTGATGAATTCTGTCAAATTAGTTTATTACACTGTACCTGCTATTCTTTACCTGAAAACTAAAGAGAAAACAATTATTAACCTGATTTTAGTACGTATTTGTAGAGAATTGCCAAGTATCTCTCACGTGGCAAGGACTAGGACTTTAAAAGCTGCCTGGACTTCCTGCTATCAAGAAAGATTTTTTTTTTTTAATTTAAGCATGAATTTTAACTACAATGGAATCTTCCAGGCTTGGTGACTGCCCTGGAAGTCATTGCAGTGGCTTTCCAACCTCGTGGAAAGGAGGAATATGTGGCCTCCTCAAGTAACACACGTGTGAAACCAACACCAATTCTGCTCAAGCTGAGCTTGTAAGAGGATTTTCCGTCTCAGTTATGATGAGGTTGGCAATATTTGGGTCAGATCAAAGCTTATATGATGTTCTTAACTCTTCATGGGTTTGTTGGTTTGGTTTTTTTACCACTTCTGTCTCTTGCCCTGTGACTTAGGCCACTTCTAGATCTATTTTTTAATTTAGAACCTATAAAAGGAGAGAAATCTGCATGATAGGTACAGGTTTTGTTTACCTCTTCTCTTTTTAAAAATAGTAAATTGCTGCAGGCTATTTTAAACCCTTCCCTATCACATTCCTGTTGTCTGGATGGAATACAAGCCAACTGACAACATTGAAAAATATTTCTGTCTTGAAAAATCTCAGTGCAGTAAAGACTCAACTGTTTATTAATAATGGCTGTTACTTCTGGGGACGGAAATCCTGTCTAATGATGGGAAGCTTCATATTAACCAGCTGGTTTCTTCTCTCTTACTTTCATTCAAGAAGACTGGAGAGGACAGGACTGTATTTAACAGGAGATATTTATGTACATAAATCATTCAAACAAACATCTGGAAATCTAAAGATCAAAGTGTTCCAGCAATTGTTCAGCCACTTTCCATGTAAACATCATACTGGTGAATTTTGCTATGGGTTATTACAATGAAATGAAGGGGAAATTATTAGAAAAATACTTAATTGTTTTATATTAATTCTGAATTGTTTGTTGCTTTTATTGATTGACTGAGCATCCTAAACTGGATCCTCAGGACCAATTTCCAAGTTGCTTTTCTGAGCCTCTAATTTGCCAAACTTAATCTAAGCATTTCTTTGATGACAGCCATGAGGATACTCCGCTGATTCTGACTGTGCACCCAATTTCTCAGGCAAAAAAGCTCCAGTACTTAAAAAACTTAATGCCAAGAGGACTTGCATCAAGTTCTTCAGCAACTTGGTAATAAGTCTTATAATGTTTGGATTCTCCTTGAAGCCACCAAGTTGGTGGTGTTAGAGTGGGATTTTGAAAGGACTTTGACTGTGTCAGATGTTCCAACAGCAGCCCGAATTTTCACCTTAGCTGGCTGCGCTCAGCCTGGCTGTCAGTTTGGACTTAAAAGGCTGATGACAACTGGTAGCTCACCTGCAGCAGTGTGTGTCATGCAGCCAACAATTTCCCTAACACAAGGCAGAGAAAGTAATCCAGAATATTTTCTCCCCAAACCAAGTTGCTATTGGTTTATACTGAGGTTTGTTTTTCATTTAAGCATTTCCCTTGATTAGGTTTGTGTTGTCCCACTTGTTATGATTTGTCTTCTTAGTGAAATTACCCAAATAGTACATATTAACATGAAAGCTATTTCTGAAGTAGAATTAGGAAGTTCTTTCTTTCATGCTACAGAGTTGTATTACCATCAGTGCATCTCAAAGGGAAAAGAAATTGGATTATTTTCCTCCATAAATGTAATAGCTTTAAAAGAACTGTTAATGCTGATGAGTTCATCAAGCATTTATCATGCCCAAGTCATCAAATCATTCTTCTCTGAGACTTCACTTAAAGAAAAAAAAAAGTCACCGGTATTTGTGTTTAAAAAGCAGATGAAAGTGCTGCTGGAGATCATACTCCAAGTGCACAGCTATGAAGGGAGCACTGTCTTTGAAGAATGATGCTCTGTACTTCAAATAGTGTTTTATGAGCTGCTTGTAATGAAAAGCCCATGACTGGCACTTACCTTTCATGCCATCCCTTAGTTGTGTCAGCTCTAGGATATTCAAATGACTGCTTGTGAACTCTGAAATCACATATGGACACCCATGGCATTTCTATCCCCAGCATTTAAATATGTTGTGTGAAGAGGGAGGCTTTCTCCAGAGGGAGGAAATAAGATGAATCCTAGGGAAAAAAGTAATGGAAACCTGCATTTTTAAAGCTTCATCCCTAGCTGGTATTGTAAGCAGTGGTGGCAGAGGGGCCATGCAGAGCCAGCACGTGCACTCCAGGCTTTTGTGCAAACAAAATAATCCTGGAGACATCAACCAGGTGAATCCATCTGCCTTTCAGTCTTGATTATGTCTGAGATTCCAGAGATACTGGCTACGGTGTGCCAGATTTCCCTGTATATAATAAATAAATCAATTCTCAGAGGAAATATTTTGCTAGAACCCTCAGCAGGCTCATGCAGGACAGGACAGACAGCCTTCCAAATGCCCTGGATTGCAAGGAGCCATTTCAGTGAAGTGAAATAAAGCACCAAGCTCATTAAAGTGCCGTTATTGTAACTGGTTGTCTAAACCAGAGTATTGCCATTTGGCAAAAGGAGAATGAATTTTAAGATGTGTTTTCCTTTAGATTAGTCTGAAAGAAACCACAACTGCTGTTAAATAGTATATATTTGTCTTCTTCCCTCTCTAGCTTCTGTTCTAGACTTTACCAAAAACTTCTGTGATGAGAAATCTAACTTGGGAGGCTTTGTTCAGGCCTCATCAAAATATCACAGCTGGTACCTACAGGACCACACTTTCCCAAAAGATTTTCAGCATTTTGGTTGGGTTCCTGGTCGATATCAAGTTTTTAAGGGAGGCAACTGTAAAATCTTCGTTGACAGGCAGGAGCATTCTCTACCTCGGAATAAGGTCTACCTGTGCCAAAAGTTTTTAAATCAACCTTCTTTCACCACAATGCATAAATCTCTCTGTACTGTGGCATAGATGATTTACCCAATGAACATTTAAATCTAGTAATTTTCTGGCATTTAAGTGCTCCATTTCTCAGCCTTCATTCTACCTTTTTTTTTTGTAATGGAACATTAAATCAGGAGACCTTGGTTTATGCCCTCAAGAGGTCTGACCACAAACATGAAACTCTTGCTGAGATAACAGTAGATGGCATACACCTTTAAGATTTTTGTTTGCATGTGTGTTCTGGAGTTTGGTTTTGGAAAAAAATTGCAATTTCTCAGGTCCTGGCAAGCTTTACATTATCCAGTCATGTGCACTGCTCATATAATACGCTATATTTCAGAGATGTTTGTCTTTGATCTGTTTTAGTGAAGGAGTTTGATGCCTAGTGTAGTGTCTCTAACTAGAAGATAGAATGCAAGTTTTACTTAAATGGTGCTTTCCAGTGTGTTTTTGCCTAAATACATTGGGGTTTTTATTCAGAGTTACAGTTTCACTCTGTTTTTTGCATTCTGTTCTGTCTCCCTTCATCCCTGCTGTCACCTTTCCTAAGCAAAACAGTAACTGTCTAAAGCCAAGTTACTCACTATACAAAAGCAGAGAGGGGAAGCTCGCTCTCCCACCTTGGTTTGCTTGCTCTGGAATCCTTTTGGCCAAACTGTGTGAGGGGGACAATTCTTTTAAGCGCATGGCCCAACAGACACTCTGAGCTCCTGGTCTGGCATCACCTGTGGATTCCTCGTGAGGTGCTCTGGGGAGCTGTTCATGGCCAGTCTTCAATTGAAACAAGACAATTCTGAGGTGTCACACCTGGAAGTCACACTGAAGTCTTCTTGGAGGTTTGTGATGCTGTACAGGTTTGCGTTAGGTCAGTGTTGATGATGCTTGTCCTAGTTAGGATTGCACTGAGTGACAAAACTAGAGTTCTTCAGGGGAGGAAAAAACCATTTGACTTATCTTCTGAGTCGAGGGAGCTGTGAAAAGCTGCAGTTCAGAGATCAATGGCTCTAATTATGGATGAGAGTCCCATTTCCCTCAACAGTGGAGAGCAGCAAGTGTGAATACTTTTTTTTTGCAAAAATTCCTTGTAAATCCAGGCAGGCCAAGTCCAGTTTGAATAGACCAAGTCAGACTGGCGAGTGCTGATAACAGAGATTCTTTGAGGGCTTCAGAATTTACAGAAAAAGGGGAATGTGTATTTCTACCCCAAAAAGGAATCCTTTGAAGGAGCCAGTAAGTGGAAGATCACACTTAGGAGATGGCACACACGCAGAAGACAATTAATCCCACAGGGCGATTGTCGTCAGCCCATACCAATGAATTAGAAAAGAAAAATCACAGTGTACATTCACTATTGCAGTGTACATTCACTGTTAGTTTGTTGGAAGGCTTTCTGTCCCAGTCTTATATCTGTTCCTCTGCAGTTGCTATCCAGAATAGAGCATAAGAGCTGCAGATAGTACTGATATATGGAGTTCAGTCACGGATTATGGATCTATTAAAGATTCTAGTAATAGAGAATATTCCTGAGTTCATCAGTAAAGTTACATTCTGTTCTGAAGGTTCTCTGTTGAATCCCTGCAGGTGTTCGAAATGTGGTGATCAGTCATCCACTAACCCGATGCAAATTGTAACGAATTAATTTTCAGACACCACGAGAGAAATCTTTTAAATCTCTTTTTTAAGATGTGGGAACTGAGGGATGGATAAGTCATGTGCCATGATAGAGGTCACATACAGTCTTTGACAGAAATTTTGGCAAGGCATTTTCTCCTGCTCCTGGCATAAAGAAACCCAAGGCATCTCTACCACTGCTGTATCACTGAGGCACACAAGGCACACTCTGGGGTTCGGTTACGGTGGGCATAAGCAATGAAATGTTCTGGCAAAAGTCTGTTAACATTCTTGCCTATATTAAACTGATTTTTCTGTGTACTTCTCCATACTCTCCCCTCCATCTTCTAGTGGTGCCCCTTTCTGATCCCAGAGGGCTTGGCAAACCTTTCCAACAGAAAATGCAAAGGCCACTTCCTGACAGCACAACTTTAATGTGGAATTCCTGTCTTGTGGCTGTTTTGTGGCTGTGCAGAGCAGCATAACAAATGAGTGGTACTTTTAAACTCTGCTTCTCTGGCTTCCTGGGGTAGGCAACAACGGAAAACATGAAAAAGAGTATTGAGACCCATTTTAGCTTTGTATTTTCTAATTATTAGTGCTGGGATTCGACATTTTCCTTATGGGAATTAAGCTGCATGAGAACTGGTTTTTATAACAGAGTAGAGATTATGCACCCCACTCAGTGTTATTTGTAACAGAATCTATCAGAAAAAAAAATAACTGTGTTTGTGCTAATTCTCATTGGACTCCTATTGATATTGTATGATTTAAGGAAAATTGTAGTTGCATGTTTTGTGCCAGCAGACATTTGATGGAGCAGACAATGCATTATGGAGTGGTACATTTTCATCTCAGAACGTGCTATTGCTGAGTTGTATCTGCATGTTTTATTACGCAGGATAATAACAAGCAATTGCTTTCATGACACAGTAAAGTAGAACATTTAACACTGTAGGCCAGTAGGCTTTCAAATTGTGTATGCTTGGTTTTTTTAGAAGTGACTTATTAAGAAACTACATATGGGAAAATGAGGGATGGGTGGACCATGGCACTCTGGTTATGCTTTGTGGTGGGTTTTTCCATTCAGTCCTATCATATCTTTGCATGTCAGTGACTGTGTACAGACAAAAAAAACATCAGTCAGATATTCCATTTTGCTCAGGAAACACAAAGTTATCTGTTTTAGCTCTTTGAACTGTACAAAGTGGTAGAAAGCAGATTTTAAACTACATTTTTTGTCAATTATTTTCTTATGAACATTTTAAAATCCTGTGTAGAGTGTTCCCTGTAGCCAGGACAGCCATTCTCTCCCTCAGGACCTTGTTCTTTTCTCATAGGTCGGTGCCCTCAGCTCTTCTTTCACAGCTTTTTGTGTCCAATCCCCCACCTTGTCCTTCTGCCTCCCTTGTTCTTTGGCACAAGCAACACCTGTTGCTGTAGCTGCTTCAAGCTTTCCTTTCCCTTTACTTGCCTCCAACTCCTCTCTATTTGCTTTATGTTTTTTCCATTAATTCTGTGCATTCTCAGCCAGCATCCTTCACATCAGCTGTTCTACCTGGCAGCTGATTCCTGAGGCAAGTACATGACCCGAGGCCAGAAACACAGACCTGGGGTAGTCTTGGGGCAAAATGGGAATTTTTAAACATAAAGGAACCTGAAGGCATGATTTAACAAGAGGAAAGTCAGAGTCTCTTAAGAAACAGTGGTATCTTGTCAGTTATTAATCTTTTCAACAAAACTAACCCCACAAACCCAATAAACAACAACAAAAGCAGTCTGGAAGTAAGGAATTTTCCTGCTCTACCTTTCAGGTTTTTATTCTCTGTCCTGAAAGAAACCAGAGAACTTTAATCTAAGTTCTCTTTCACTTCATCTTCTGGCCTGTCATCCCATTTCATCAGACACAAATAACCTTTGCTTCAAAAGCCCTGCTCTGAGAAATATCATTTCCTCTTGGTCACATCGGTGCCCGAGTTGCTCATCCTGGTTTAATGCTGGGTTGTGTCTGTGTCAGCCCGGGTTGCTCACAATAAAGCCCTTGTGCATTCCAAGTGCTTCTGGACTGTGCCAGGCCAGTGCTGGCACCTGTATGTTTGCTGGTCCCGCTTGCATTCCAGAGAGCCACTGCTGCTTGCTTTTTGATGGCAATCTTGGCATGATACAATTTCTGTTAGCGTTTGCTTTCTTTGGAACCTGGAACATCTTCCCAAAGGGTCATTTTTTGCTCCCATCTTGGCTGGATATACCCTTCTGTTTTCATTTGCTTTCCCAAGTGCTGACCTTTCTTTAGCAGTGCAAGAGCAGGGGTGGTTTGTGCCTCTGTGAGTGCCTGCAGAGAC
>JAOXXN010000480.1:482294-504719 GCA_026770055.1 Myrmophylax atrothorax
AAATTCCTTTTAGACAACTAGCAGCAATTCTCAAAGAGCTCTTTTACATTCTGTATCTACTTATTTGCATTTAAATATACCACACATACCAACTGGGAAGTCTTATTTGCAAAGCCATTTAAATTCATAGCAACTCCTTTGTAAAGAGTCAAAATTTCTGTTTGTTGGTTCTGCAGTTTTGGTTTTGTAGAGAAACCACCATGTCAGGTGCTATTTGGGATATTCAGAACCAGAGCTGTACCCTCTGAGTGACAGAGGTTTTCAGCCACCTGTTGGCCACAACTATTCCTTGAGCCAGGAACCATTTCACTTCCCCATGGCCAAGCAAGGATTACCTGCCCTGCCTGTGGACTCTGTGCCCAATCCCGCCGTGGGCACGCTGGATCCCTGACCTGCCTCCCTCACAGGAACCCTCCAGGCACGGGCCAAATCCAGAGGCAGAGCCTTAACACCTAAACCCAAAGTTCTAATGCAACCCTATTCAGACACCAATTTAGAGATTAAAAAATTTCAAATTACAGGGTTTTATTTCTTTACTGTCAATTTGAGATTTTCCTGAGCCTTTCAATTCAGCAAAACATTTTGTTACTTGGAGTTTTTCATTAGTTTGGGCTGAAAGCAATGTTGAAATAACATTTCCCTCAGGAAAGATTCTATCTTCAGTCCTTTCTAGATATTATTTTAATCATGACTCTTTAAATAGAGTGAAATGGCCTAGCTAAGCATCAAACTGGGAATTGTTAGAGAAAGTATGCTCTGGCTGTTTCTCCATTTGAGAAAAAACCCATTTACAGGGTTGCAAAGGTATTTGCTTTTATATGCAACCAGTGTTTCTTTCTGCTCCCACAGCAATTTTGTTCTATATATGAACTAGCACTTTAGAAAGAGAAAATGGAAATACTTATTTTCTGCCCTTAGAATTAGTTTTCAAACTTTGAAATGTTCTCAGTGTTCTGTTTATAAACAAGAAATGGTACTGGGTTCCTTAAGACCTACTTTTGTTTTACTGGGAATGTCTTGTGTTCCTTCCAACTTGAGCTTTACTACATGAAGGTCCCTGAAACGCTTTCATAACCAAATGCATTATAGTTTAGCTTCAAAAAATATTTGGCCTCCTACTTCTCATGGTACCAACACTAAGATATAAACTACACAGACACGTGGAGTCAAAGCGCTTCAGTGAAGCTGGGGCCAGTTCAGCAAAATACTGAATAATGTATTTTTGGCTCAGTGAGAATCAAACACAGGCCTGAAGTACTATAGGTCTGGATATACTTAACCATGCACAGCACATGGCTAAGTACATTTTCCTGTAAGCTGCCTTGGCTCATTTGCCATTCCTATCCAAACCCGACATCCTCAGGAAACTCAAACAAAATTTGGTCCTTGTATCTACATAATTTATAGTTTGAATACTTGCACTTCCAGATGGGTTATGTGACTAGACCTAATAAAAATGGCTTCTTAACATATCCATGAATGTAATATCTGTAAAGAAATGCCATTTACCGTATAAGAAAAGAACTGGTAAAAACTTTCCACTGTCCCAGTTATTCCAGATCAAAGCTATCCAGTGGAAACCTGTTAAAAGAGAACCATATAAAGCACAAACCTGTTAGGCAAATCAAAGCAGACAGTGGTAAAATGATAAAATACTGAAATAACAGTTTAAAAATCGCATCCCTAAAGCTCTCAGCTAGATGAATACATATTTTAATACTGCTTGACAAGGTGTGGTGTCTCTCATTTTTCTTCTACTACATAGTATGAGTAAAGAAATTATCTTTAGGAATAAATCTGTTCACCAGTGTGTTCATTTTCCTTTGGCATATTGATCTCAGCACTCCATCCTTCCAATATGAAGAAAGTTTCACGCACAGAAGCTCAAGACTGGAACGTAATGATTTATTTACCACTGTGTCATAGAAGCTGTTTCCCTGTCTTTCTTGCACACTGGCCCCTAATCCTGATTCCAGAGAGGAATGTGCTGGAGATGGTACACAGCAGCCTCTTTGTCATCCTACCACTTATTTGTTCAGTAACTTCTAAAGTTTTGGAAACCTCTGTGTGTTCTCTGAGGTACAGGAAAGTCTGCTATTAGTAATGACTTTTTTCCAGAGGCTAACCATAAGCATCCTTTTAGAAGCTGTATATGACCATTAAATCATTAACTAAATACTGTAACTGTGATAATTTTATATTTCAATATTAATATTAATTATTTGCCTTTTTTTCTAATTTTAATAATTCAATAATTTACAATGGTTTTTAATTTCCATAAAATATGTAGGTTCCTCACTGGATGTGAACAGATTTGATTTACCAGTTGATGACCTGGGTCATGGTCTTTTTCCACAATTAGGTCTTAAATGTAATGAGCAAAGAAAGGGGGAGTATGATTCTCAGAGGCAATTCTTTCTAATAAAAAAGTGAAGAACAGTGCGCATTTCAAGCAGTTCTACGATCCAACACAGTGCCAAACAGCAAAGTTCTACCACATCCTGGTTCCCTGCACATCACCCCTGCTTACATGTCCTGCCTTTCTGTGAGCAGCTGTGGTGTATCCCATGAGATGTGGTGTATCCCACGAGATGTGGTGTATCCCACGAGATGTGGTGTATCCCACGAGATGTGGTGTATCCCACGAGATGTGGTGTATCCCATGAAATGGTGCACAAGGTGCCTCATCACCTTTCATGGCTCTGCAACCCAAACTGCATAGTGCCAGTCATTAGGAACACAGACAATTGCAAATTAAATCTTCTATATTCACATGAAAAATTATATGGAGGCAACTTAGAGACAGGGTGGCATTGAAAGATCTGAACTCCAATTCCAGTAGGATCCCCATTCAAACTGGATGACTTGGACTGCCAGCTTCCTCAAATCAGTGAGTCAGGATTAAAGAGTGAGCTGATTTATTAGCTAATAATTAAAGAAGACTCCAGTCTACCTTCTGTTGGGATACAATCTCTACATATCAGTACATTAAAATTGCACTATATACCAAATATAAATTCAATATACTGCATATTCCAAGTATAGAGTACAAAATCATCACCAAGTTCTCTGGAGATATCAATGTAATTTCAAGACAAGCTTGTTACTACCACTAGTCAGCCGACATCAGTGGCAGTGGTTTATCAAGCACACCTGAGTGAAAACATGGCATTTCTGTCCACCTGAACACTCTCACATACAAGCACATTTTCAGGTAAAAACTCCTTGTGTCCTCTGTCCTCCTCAAACATAAGCTGTGTAGCAGCAAACAGATATTTTTGCATGACTCATAGGAAAATCCAGCCTATAAAGACGATGTGTAATGCATTAATAATCTAATGTATACATTAGTAATCTAATGCATCCATGTAATGCATACAAGTACTCTGCAAAAATAACCAGAAGAAAGATCACTCACACATTTGCTGTTTGCAAGTCACCTTCAGTTTTCCATGTGAAAGTTGTTTTCTTATAATTACTGTTAGCCTTATGTTCTGTAATAAACTGCCTTTGCCAGGAAAGCTTTATTTTTCTGTCTGATGTTCATAGCAGAAAAACATTTCACTTTGACAGGATGGAGATGTGCTTGTTTTCAGGTCAAACAATCAATTCTACTTCTTAAACATCATCTCTTGCACCTCCACCCATTGCTGCTGGCCTTACAGTACCTTTCCTTGCAGTAGGACCACCCCATCAGGCACTTTTAATAGCAAAAACCCATACTATGCTTAGCAAAAATATTGTTAACCCCAGACTTAGTTTTCTAATAACTTATTAGGTATGTCATGATAGCTAATCTGCCATAAAACATTCATACCCCTACAGGGATTAAAGGAATGACATGGTGCTCTTGTGTGAGTGTAAACAAAAAAGTGCTGATTTCCCTGGCAGGCCTGGGTAGCTTTTGTGAGTTCAACCACATTAATGTATGGAAAGCAGAGGTTCTATGCTCTACTTTGCCTAGAACATGTCAGTCTATCCCATTAAAATTAGCCATGACTTCAGACAGCAAACATAAGTACCTTATCCTCCTGCCTCTGATCTTAAAACTGTATTCCACTGGACTTCATCTGGGGAAAGACTGGACAGAAGGTTGAGTAAGCATAACATTAATCAAAAACTCTTCTGAGTCTCTGTGTGTCATATTTCTTCCTCTAGCATTAGTAAATCCCTGTTATTTGTGTCAGCTATTTAGGAAAGTGTTAATCTAGAAAACTGACTCAACACTGTGATATTTCCTTTCCTTACACTGTACCTAAAGCCAGTAAAAGAACTGATGGATACAGGGCACATTCTCCCTCTGGTAGATCCTGGATATCAGTGAAAGTAAGACATTTTTTAATGATATGGATATATGTCCTACTAGCTATTTCCACATTTTAGCTGTCAAAATGAGTAAAACAGACACTTTAGAAGAAGGAATTAGAAGTGCATTTGCTAAGCTAAAGGCACTTAGCATTCCTGTCATATCACATTTTGTTAGGAAGACCGATAAAGAATAAAAACTGTTAGACACTGTTCTTATTTCAAATCTTAAGAATACTAGAAGTTATTTTTCTATCTCAAAAGACTACAGAGTTCCTAAAATTTTTTCAGAGGAAATATCAAAATAACTTCTGGGAAACCAAATTTTTTCTTTTCCATTCCTGTCACCACTGAACTTGAAAGGTAAAAGGTTATATGTCATGGGAGGCTGACACCATACATGGTTCCTGTATAAAACAGGTCCATTTGGGTTTGATTTTGTAAGCAGAGTGCAGATAATGTGGTAAGCTGTAAGCACACTGCCCACTGTTGGATTAATTACTTACAAGACACCCTTTCTGTCCCCCACTGTTCTCACCACTCCTCAGTAAGGCACAGGGAAACTTGAACACCTTCTGACTCTATTCCCCCAATTATAAAACCTCACAATTAAAGAGTTGGGGGTTTTCACCTACTTGTGAGGCCACTCATTCATCCCACCTAACCAATGGGCCATGCGGAGTCCAAGCCAAGACTATCCTTCAAGATTGTTTGTAATGCTAAAACCACCCCAAAAAATGCCAAAAGAAAGCATATGTTTAAGTTTCTTCCACTGGGTTATGTACACTTATGGCTCTCATTAAAACTAAATGTCTCAGACAAACCATGTAAATAATAACGCAGCTGCTCCTTTCTATCTCTTGGGGGAAAAAAATTACTGTTTTCATTTTGCAGGTCTTGTGGTTAAAAGCCATGCTTGAATCTCCCTCCTTGCAGGCAGGGCAGATGGGCAGAAAGCTTGGGGGAGTGCAGAGGTCTGCTCTGCACACTGTGTTATTCCCAGAGGTAAAGAAATATTTCTGCCCTACCATGCCCATGCATAGCTCAGCCTCCTCTGTGCTACTGCTTGAGTCTCTCATATTTCAAACTCATGAATATTTCTGGACTCTGCTGGATTTGACTAAGACCCTTTTTGATCCTCTCCATAGGCCACAGGGAGCACATTTCATACATCACTCTTGTAAATTAATTATGTTAACAGATGAAGGGTGGAATCATATCAAAGAGTGTGCACCATACCTCTCAAATCACCTGAGCTGAAAGACTCTTCTTACACAAAACAGGGTCTCTGTTTCTGAGGAAGCCTGAGGCAAATCCCACCTGACTGCTGGGGACACATCCCACCAGCCTTCCTATTCTTTAAGGTGGTGAAGAAGTAGTGGCAACTCTGCCACACTGGGAACACCCCCTAGAGTCACTCTTAGACCCTGCAGCTTCAGGTCCTATTGTCAGTGTTGGTGCTGCCATTCTGTGCTTCTCCTTCCTTCCTGCTCCCTTTTCTCTGCCTCTACCACCAATCAGCACGTGCCAGGCCACAGCATTCCTTCCAAAACCCTTTCAAATTTTACTCACCTTGTAACAAACAGTCCTGCTGTGGTCACCAAATGGCTGCACTGATCTTTGTACCCCCATGGCCAGGCCAACACAGCAGATGCTCAGTGTGCTGAATCTGTGAGACTGCATCTGGCCAGCCCAATTGCACAAACCTCAGCATTTAGCACATGCAATGACTGTTTTAAAGGCAACTCCATAACATATCTCCTGAAATTACCTTTTCCAGATACAAGGGTTTCCTTAATAATATGTGCTCCTTCAAGTGCACTTTCTTTTCCAGCAAGATTCCTTCCCAATCTTCCCCTGTAACAGGACTATTTACTTTTTCTGCATGCCAAGGAAACAAAGCAGAAAGGGTAAGAAAGCTGGTGTAACTAATAAAACAAGTAGGAACAGTGTAGCACAATTTATCTTCTTTGAAAGGAAGAAGTCTCAGGAGAGAGTTAATTTTTGGGCAGTGGTGACTATTTTGCTTTTCCTCCTAAGGCCTTTCTCACATTGCAAGAGAATTTTACAAAATGAGAATGAATCTTTAGTTGAACTTTAACCACAGGGCATCAAACTACAAGCTGAAGGAATTGGAGAAGTTGCATGACAACACTGCCAGTTCTTTTTGCAAAAGACCTGCAGCATCTCATTGCAAATGAGATGTCAATCCTGTAATTAGTAGTTCAGTCAGTATTAATTGTGTGTGTGTTACTTCCCATCAATCACTGTCATTTCCATGTAGTCAGGATGTTTTAGAGAACCTCATTTGTAAACAATGTGCAAAAGTTTAACCCACTTTAAATTAACATTGTCAGACAGCACATAACCTTCAGTGAATACAGATAACTGTGTGCAATTGTATTTCAGCTCCAAAGTGAGGAAAGGGAATGTTTTAGCTATTTTTTTCTATAAATAGATTTTAAAATCTTAATAGGTCATAAGAGAAATACAAGTTTGCATTAAAGGCCATTAGTCCATATATAAAAACCATTGTAACCAACCTGTAACACGTACTTGCTTGTCAAGAGTAACACAAAACTGTAAGAGCCAGGAGAGAGTCAAAGGCACAACCCATTCCAGCAATTCATATTTTATGAAGCAATATCTATTCTTGATTTAAGACGTGTCCAGTGAGAAATAATCCATGGCTTCCCTGGCAAATGGGATTCCAAACCTAAAAAAAAAAAAAAATTAATCCCTTGGCTTTCAATTTGTCAAACAACAGACCTTTCTTTATTTTCATCTGATAGATTTCAGAAAGCCCTCCATAGTAAAATTATATTTGTCATAAATTATGAGAACATATAAATTATAATTCTCATATAGTGACTGCTGAAGCCATCCTTGCACCTTAAATTTGATAGATTAAGTAGATTGAGCTCCTGGAACTCTTCCTCTTTAATAACATTTATTTCCTATGCTTTAATTATTCCACTGGCTCTTCTCACTGGTGATCAAAAACCTTGCTGAATTGTGAACATTAGTCTTCCACTGGGAGACCTCTGCAAGTGCCAAATAAAACAAACCTTCTATTTAATATTCTCAGGATTGCATTAAAATCTTTGCTGCAAATTGCATTCTTTTTCTCCTACACCATAACCACTTCTGACTCAAAATTAATTGCGCATCCATTGCTTGTGAGCCCCCTAGATCCTGTGCTTAATATGGGCAGTCAATTCTTTATTTATGTTACTCACTGTGAGATTCATAAACACCGAAGCACAACAGCTATCAGAAGATTTTTCATGTGTCCAAAAGAACATCATGAAATGAAATGAATCACAAACTGTGACTCTGTCTTTAGTCTGTCTCCTCTGGAGAGCTCAGCCCAGACCACAAACTGGAACTCATGTGAAGCTGCCAAAAATGCAAATTCCAAACTGGCTACCAGCTTTGCTTTCACTTAAAACCAAACTTAGTCTAAAAAGTATATACATTCTACAGCTTAGGCACAGTTTGCACAGTTTTCAGGTCAACTATCTGTTTAAAAGTCTATCTCTTTAAAAATGGATTATTTTTGTAACAGAAGGTATCTGTGTATAAAAGTTGCCAGAAACAGAGGCACATCTTTTCACCTGTGGTATCATTTTTTAATAACTTATGACTTTTTCTTAGCCCCAGTTTGGAACTCACAAGCCATCAGGTCAGGAATGCTGCCTAGAAATATTCACACCTCATTGGCTTCAGAGTCAAATTGATGCACCTCACTGGTACTCTAAACCCTGGGACATTCACTGTAGCATATTTTCTTTTCAAAACCCAGCAGATAGGCAGGGACTACAAGCTGTGCTGTATCTGCCTAAAGTGTAATGGCTGTACAGTGTTCCTGCACACCATTGCCATTATGGCTTCTAGGCAGGTGTCCACACAGAGGAGACCACACACCCCAAGGGCTTCGGTGTGTAAAAGCTTTCACCAAGGCCCTGAACTCTGAATTCTTTATGTGCTCATACAGTGTTCTCTTGATTGAATAGCTAGTAGGTATAAAGGAAAAGGACATGAATTTTAGATTAGGAAACATATCAAAGCATGTGGGAGAAAGTTAGAATAAAGATGCCCTGACTATGCTCACAAAACCAAAATGAGGATTCGAACTGGGATGGCTGCACTCCAGCTACCCAGGTCCCGCTAAGCCTGATGACTTTTTCTGTTACTTGTATCTGGAATACATGTGGGTTTCACACCAGCACAAGTGATTCTGTGCCATTTCTCCAAAGAGGCTTTTCTTTGAAGCATGAACAATCTTCCCAATCATGCACATAGCTCATGGATGAAAAAAGGAAAGGAAGAGAAAGGAAGAGTCTTCTACCAAAGGATACAAACTATCCACACTGATATCTTAACCTATATTCCCATAAATTCTAGAATGAAAGATACAGAAATCAAACTTTGTATGACATGAGCAAAGGTTTTACTCAGCTTCCCAGCTAGCAGATAGGAACATATTTATTTTACTTATATCTTCAGTATTCTGATATGCATTTATATTTTACACTGGTTTTTACTGTTACCTATAAATAACTACTGATTTAGCTATAAAACACTCTTATAAGTTTTGAAACCTATTTAAAAATATGGATGAAATAATGGAGGAGATGGCTGTACTGAAGAATAAAATTGAAAAGGCTAACAAATGTTTGATGTTCAGGGGACTTCCAGAGAGCAGTCATGGGAAGAAACAGGATTTATCAGCTCAGTCATTTACTGTGCTTATTCTATCCACTGGAGGTACTACTGCAAAACAAAAGGCCCCCAAGCAAGCCTGAGCCAATGTTGTTCCAGATTCTGGAATCATTGTTTGGGAAGATACTTAACAATGTTGTTAGCTTCCAGCATGATTAATCTTATTACTTTCAATGGAACTACGCACATGCCTCAATTGGGCTTCCTGGCGTATGTTTACCAAAAGTAAAAGGGAAAAAAAAATCACTGCCATACACAGCACCAATTGTTCACAAAACTCATTAAACTAGTATATTATTGTTACAGCTCCCACAACTGGCTGCCTCAAAGAGCAATACAACACAGCAATCTCACCCACCTCATCGCTCCTTTTATTTTTTGCAGAAGTTTCCTTGTCCATTCTGACTGGATTCCTTCCATACATCCTTTTTCTCACTTTGGCTTCCTTCACTTAGAGGGTGGATCTCCACTGAGAATTAGCCTTCTGACGGTTCAGATGGAGACATTTCACAGTGACAGCCTGCTCAGAAAAGACATTATTTATTAAGTGCTCAGCATACAGCACCTTTAGGTCCCTAGGTCAGAACAGACATGCAAAGAGTACCTTAATTTTTCTTCTCCTGAAGAACAGTTTATGATTTATTCTCTCTGTGTGCTTGTCTATCAACTCAGTGCTGCATTTCATGCTGCTCCTGTAGAGATTTCTTATGTCCTTCACCCCTGATGAGCAAATATCCCATCATGGTGTGGCTGTTTCACCTTCATGGTAACACTGCTCATTTTAAGATGGTTCTTGGAAGTTTACTTGAATATGCCTTTCTGTCCCACAGCTCAAGAGAGAAATTACTCCCTTTGGTGCTGTTGAGACACAATGCAAAAGTAAATGAGTAACAGCATCAGAATGCAGGCATTGACTGTTTCCTCGACAGCTGGCATTTCCCCTTGCAGTAATTCCCACCTCTTTGAAAATATTACAGTGAAATTCTGTCCTTCTGTCATTCTGGACACTTGAAATGAGTCAAGACTTTACACAGATTTGTTCCCTTCACCCTCACCTATTGATGTCCAGCCATCAAAAGGCCAGGGCACACCTGGGTTTTGCTCTGGTTTGCCAGGATCCACCAGCAGAACTATGACATCACCTCTGATAACATTTCCATGTTTCTACCTCATGCTCCAGAATTAGAAAAGCAGTTTTTGTTCTTTTGTGAGTTAGAACATGTGCTAGCCCACCAGTGACAAAAATGCTGTCTCCAAATTGCTCATCTCAGAAAGGAATGTTAGAAATCCACCAGGGCAAATTATTCCTTGAGTTCAGATTAAATTCCACAAGATAGAAATATTGTCACTCTGCTCCAAGTGTAAAGACAGCTTTCCAAGAAACTAGAGGCCTCACCTAGAACATGATAAAGTGGACAATAAGCTATGAAAATGTCCCGGGAAATTGAATCTGCTACTCTACACGGGGACTGTGATATTAATACTCCAGTCTCGCACATGCCATTGAGCAACACTCCACTCTGCTTTGCAACATCTCTGCTCAACAACCTTGTCTGCGTCAGCTGATGTTGACACAGGAGCCAACAAAACACTCCTTTAAAAGCAGAGGTTTGTGATTAGTTTTTGTATCCACTTGCACACATGAACACAATAACAGATGGAAGATTACCAAAGAGTGGAAGAGAATGAATTTTCCATGCCATTATCTTTCAGAGATGAGGAGCATAAAACAACCTATTCTATTACCCGTCTGGCACAACAGGCTTCTGTCTTTGGGCCAGATGTGATCTGTTTTTAAAGGAAAGTGGAAATCTAATTAGGATGGACTGTGGAGAGACTGACCTTACCCTCATCTGAGTTTTCATTAAAGTAGCTATCTAAAGCACTTGGTATGTTGTAGGCTGCAGCTGTCAGCTTCGAGAGCTACTTCTGAATGCCCTAAAGAAGAATTAATTGCAAGGTAATGATTGCAGCAGTGCGGATAGCGCAGCTTACAGTTCCATTACAAGAATAACCTTTTAATTACCAACAGTTAAAAGAGGCCATTCCTACGGACATTTGGTCAAATTCTAGGTCTTGTTAAGTTCCCACAATTCCCATTAATTTCAAAGGACCTTTCCAGGATTTATCACCCCTCAGGATTTCACACAGTCATGATAATTGAATTTTTTAAACCAATACTTTCTTCTGAAGTTTCAGACATCCAGCCAGACTTGCTGTCAGACACCTGATAAGGTCATTTGCTATGGGTTTTTTAAGTGTATTTGCTCTTTAAAATTGTTTACTTTAAACAGTTTCCAGGTTTTTATTTACAAACATATAATTTTTAAGGACATCAATATATCTCATCTGCTGGTTTAGCCCTTCAGGATGCAAAATTACTCAAAAGGATGTCACAAAAAAGAACTGAATACAGAGTATTTGCCAGCTCATCTCCTCTCCCAATTAAATTCATAGCCTTAAGAATCCAGACTTTTCCCTTGATCTGACAGGTAGCAGAACAAAGCACTTGTTTTTAGGTGTTGTCTGTCATGTTTCATCTGAGGAAGACATTTACATAGTTCAGCAATGCCAAGAACACAGGCTCCCAAATTCACATACAAAATGGAAGCATCCATTAATCACCAATTAACTAGGCAGCCATCCAGAAGAGCAGCTTGTTCTGAGAGCTTGATACCAACTGAACATCCATCAATACATTTCTAATATATCTGAGAACATTTTATAGTTCTAAAAATTCCAGCAGCAGAAATGTCAGGAGATTGCAATAATGAATAATTATTTGTTATTACCGCCAATGAGTTAATATACTAATGGATATCTACTTTATTCTCCACTTGTAAGATAACTGATTGTTAATGCATGTTTTTATGTGGGAACATTACTCAAGCTCCAAAACCTGACATTACTCTTAACGAGGAGATTCTGGTACTTTGCTGAGTAGAAACACTGTGCTGTGGAATAAGTGCTACCTGTTGTTTTCTTGCAGCACCGCAGTTCTGCAGGGAGCTGTGTTAAAGGCCAGTGTCTCCTCAATGATGAGTTTCTAAACTCAGATGTATACTGTAACTGATGCAGAAACATAAGAGCATGCAACAAGAATTTATTTTTTCAATTTTCCACACAGAATGGCTCAAAAGAGATGGAACGATTGCCATTGTCACCTTTAGCATTGAATACACAAGTCCAGAATGAAGGTAGCTGAGTCTAACCAAGAAATACAAGATTGTCCATATAGGTGCAATTGATGTAACACTTTTGCCAGATGCATAGTGATATTCACCCCTTTAACAGGTCTCTGGCTTCATTTGTCACCAAACCTTCCTTTTTGGACAAATCAAGCCACTGACATTGAAAAAGGTTTCTCACACTGTCTCTAAGACTGGCACTTCACTGCTGCCTATTGGTAGCTATGAGCACAAAATGTTCACCAGAAATTTGCCCTCAGTCTCTTCACTGGGTAAAGATGGATTGAGTCCACCCCCTGTCAGTTTGCAGATGACACCAAGTTGGGCAGGAGGGTTGATCTGTGACCTTATCACTCTCTACAACCACAGGAAAAGAGGTTGCAGTAAGGTGGGGTTTGGTCTCTTCTCCCACGTAACAAGTGATGAGAGAAACTGTCTTCAGTTGCACCAGGGGAGGTTTAGGTTGGATATTTGGAAAAATCTCTTCACCTAAAGGGTTATCAAGCATTGGAAAAGGCTGCTCAGGGAGATGGTGGAGTCACCACACCCAGAGGTATTTAAAGGTCACATATATGTGGCACTTGAGGACATGATTTAGTGGTGGACTTAACAACATTCAGTTGAACTTGATGATCTTAAAGGTCTTTCCCAACCTAAACAATTCTATTAATCTGTGAATCAGAATTGTCTCTAGTGTTAGGCTCAAAGCACTCCTTTTGATAACTGATGCATTTTTCCATGTCCATAAACCAACAGCTGTTTGCACCTTTATGTTACCACATTCTCATGTACTACATTCTCCTGCATGGATACTGCATACTCTTCACTGTCAGCACCCCGAGCAGTAAACTTCAACTACTTGAACTACAAAACAGGTAACATTTGTGTCTCAAGGCCATTGTAAGTACTTCCAGATAGCCACTAATCCAGCCAGCCTGGCTCCTTTGGCTAAGGTAATACAGGATCCCAGTCTGGTCTAGTGATTATGTGAAACACCTCGCAAAGATCGTACAAGAGTTCTATAAACAAATGAAATACTTAACACATACAAGCTAATCTAGCACAGCCAACACCTGGAATTCTAAGGACATAGTATTTCACTTGCGTGGCAATTTTGTCCCTTAGCAAGAAGTGATAGGGAATATTACATGGTCTACCTCTTGATGGAAAAATGCAGAAAACTTGTGTTTGCTGTTTTGTTAACAAACGTGGCATTTCTGCATGACTACAGGCATGGTTAGATATGAAGCACTGCTTAGCTCTCCCCCAAGAATAGGCCAGTGGACAGGAAAGGGGAAACACTGGAGCCTTAGCCTCATCTTCCCATCACACAGACTGGCACAGGAATGTCCTAAATTTGCTGGTGCTACAGGCCAGGATTAATGGGTCATGCACAGTGCAGTTCTTGAGAGAACACACAGCCGGTGTAGTCCCGCTTGAGCGTCACACAATACCTGCATCACACACCAGTCTCGCAGGACAATCCAGCCCATCCAATAGCGAAGAAAAACAACTTTTTTTCTCCAGTAAGCAACAAAAATTATTTTAAGTGCCAGCAGAATAAACCAGTATGTTTTTCAGCCCTGCTGAAATCACAGACAGCTCTGTAAGGACATCTTTGAACATCTTCAAAGCTTTTCAGAAACACTGATTAATCTTCATATTCCTCCCATGGGCAGGAAAGTATTATTACCTGCCAATTAAAACCATCACAGAAACAGAGGCACAGAGAAGCTGCAAGCGCACAGCTCGGATGTTCTGAGAGAGTAAGACTGCCCACGCATTCTTCAGCTAGAGAACATTTTGCTTCATTTGAAATTCTGTGGTTTTTTCCTTTGCTTTACTAAGAGCCAGCACAATCGGTATCAAGATGAGGTTCTTGCTCTTCCTGTCTCCCCAACACAGTTTATGATAATAAATAGGTAAGGAGATTCAGGTCTAAAGCGACATTTGGAGCATCAGCTCTGTTTTGCCATTTTTAAAACTCACAAATAAAGGTTGTCTGGCTGAATATCAAAGAGAAGCTCAGCTGGGCCTTGTCTAGAAACCCAGTGAATCCATTGCAGTTCAATAGTAAAGAATAAAAGAAGAAACGGAGCATGCTCACCTCTGAAAATTATATCCATAAAGATGCCCCAACAATCTGCTTCCTGCAGTAAAGGGCTTTGTCTGACTCCTTCTCACCTTCCACAGAGATAATTCAAAATCTGTGGTGACAATTCAAAGTGCATCAGTACTGAGGAAGTACCTGAGAATCCTTAAGCATTTCCTGGCTGAAATATTTGGAAAGGTAAAAAAGGAAGATAACTGTGTGCAATTCCCAGTTCTGATAATCTCTGGTCTGTCAGGCTAACCTGGTGTTCTGAAAGAGACAGTTGTTAATACACACATGTGAAATCTTGCCTGCCATTTGTAAGGGAAGGAGGGGGACAGGGTGAAGGGAATAATTTTTCACTGGTCTATCCTGAATCACAGATGGAAAAAAAATTTGCAAGTGGAAGGCAAGTTTGTCTGCCTAAACTACAAATTCTGCCTCACAGCAATAAGAAAAAAGTTGAAATTCACCTTTGTCTGGCTTACAGATGCTCATTCAGAACTTCCACCACAGGCACACCCCCTCCAAAGGAGGTTGTGAAAAGGCACCTGAGAGTGTTGGAGGGCACAACAGAACAATTGGGCTTTATCCTATTGCCCCAAACAGACAGCAGAGTGATCATTCTTTCATGGCATTCACTGCTCTTCAACAAGAAGTAGATGTTCAAGCTGTCTAAACTAGAATTACTATTTTCCCACTTATGAAGGAGAGACCCTTCATGATCATGAAGCTTAGGGCCAGGCTTGCTTTCACCTGGTGTGATCAGACATAATACTGATGCATTCCTGCAGAGTCTACCCAGTACAGAACTCACGCACTGATAAATATATTGGAACCATGACTAGAGTCTTAAAGAAAGTATTTCTCCCTTTCTTTTGCACAGTTAGATACCCCGTCACGGCCAGGCAGGACACAGCCCTAAGTCTGCTTTCTACTGTGCTTGGCTCAGCAATTTGTGGTCTGGTCTTAAAATCAGCTAGAAGATAACTGTATTTGAAACTGCACAGGCAGAACTGGAACAATTCCATCAAGAATTCTTGAAGCAGGAAGTTTCCCAGGGCTTTCTGCATCTATCAGATTCGGACAAATGGAAAACAATAAAGTTTAAAACTGAAAGGACTTAGCATAAACTGTAATCTGTATTTTAAAATAGAGTTCACAGTAGCTCATCTTCAGCCTTAATGGAAAGGCTTGTATTCACTGTGCAAAGAATGCTGCCTCAGTGGTATTGCCTAGCTCTTGCAGTTAGTAAAGTCTACTAAACAGTGGCAACACTGCATTTATTTTTATGATTACTGCAATAATGATGATGTTTTCACAGAGCTGCAGCATGAAAAGACATAATATTAGACTATTTTCTCAACATTTTTACCCAATTACTACACTAGCTAGGGTCTGTGGGCTTTCTGTCTCAAGTCACAAATTGTAAAATTATGTTCTCCTGTCTGATTTCCCCATTTCCCTTCCCTGCATTTTTTAAGGTGGAGATAGATTCAAATATTTGCCTTATATTAGGCCACTAAAATGATAAATTTTTAAACAGAAGCCAGGATGGTCTGAGAATCTGCAAATCAAACTTACAACTTAGATTTCAGGGCTTATCAGTCTTATCTTGAGCATCTAACTAGTCAGAACAATCAAGTTTTACAGCATAATAATGACTAGAAAAAAAGAGCATTACTTGGTGATCCTCTCCTTTAGTTAACTAGTAAATGGATTGTTTAATTGATTGGTGGGGGTTTTTATTGCACTAAGGTCACAATCAAGATGAGCATTGCCCTGTAGAAGCTATGTAGTACATTAACACCTCACAGAAGGCAGTCCTCACTCTCCTTAATTAGCAAAACCAGGCACAGTGCAGAAAACACAAGAAATTTACTGAAGCCAAACAGCAGACATATGACTAAAAAGATCCCAAGACTCCTAGATTCTCATTCATCACTGTGGCTTCTGGAGTATGAGATGCTCAAGGTATTTTTCTGTGACAATGAACTACCACTTCCAATCCCAGTAGTAACATTGATCAGTAAAAACAAACAAAGAAACAAACCAACAAAAGTCTACCTTCTAGAAATAAACTCTGAAAATGCATTGGGAAAATCCAGCAATATTTACCCACAAGCAGCCAAAGTAAATGATTTATTTAATTCAGTCTGCAGCAAGATTCTGTTGTCTTTCTCTGCACAATAGCTTGTGCAGCTACAATAACACGAAGTGGAATGTGAATAGCCTATGTAAGTTTAGGCTAATTTATTGCTGAGAAATGTGTGCTCTGTTTACTATGAATTCCATGCTTTCCTTTGGATTGCCAAATGCTTTCCTTCTCAGAGGGCTGTTTTGTTTGATGCTGCTCTTTTGTTTGGTTAACAGGCACGCTCTCATCCAGTTTCTGTTGATAAGAGTGAGAGATCACTGCGTAATTCATGGATAAATAGACGGTGAAGTTTGCAGACCCATCCCAGGATGCCACAATGTAGAGATGCCAAAAGTTTTACCATATAATTACTTTGAATGCTACTGGAATCCTAACACATTTCAAGCAAAATAAAAAGCCAAAAACAGAACAAAAAAGGAAGGGGTTACAACAGATAACTGGAGAAGGAGACAGAGGCTGACAGAGGTTTAAGGGCTGCTCTGAATGTCGAGTCTTGCAGGAAAGGAGGGACAGTCATTGTCAGCAGGTCTGGAGTGGTAAACTCCCCAGTGTTTACCTAAATCCACTGACTTTTATTTTCTTGTTATTTCTTTTTTTAAAGGGGCTAGTTCTCTTTCCTGAGTGGATTTCATTCTGCTGGGAAAAAGAACTTTTACAGTATCTGTGGTGAGTGTGATGGGAGTAAAGTCTTTGAGGGTGAACAAGACTTTGCATGTCATTTATCTCAAACTATTAGAGCTAAAGAGCCTTACTTCCCTCAGAGGGATAGTGAAAAGGAATCAGTAGAAGCACTTTTCACGAAATGTGAGCTTCTACTGTGCGTTTTCAGTTATTGTCAGCAGAATTTCTTCTTTTAAACAAGAAAATCGTACAAATAACAATCCTGATAGAGTCTTCTAGGAACAAGAATATTAATTACCAACACATTTTTGCCCCGGCATAGCAGAGCATACAGTCACAACAGCCATGTTGTATAGTTACCATGTTTTAATTGTTTCCTGGTGCTATTGCCACAAATTGGTTCTTCTGCTCCTTTTCCCTTTGCCTCATCCTGTAATTACCATCTCATCTTTACTTTGACAAATCCATTACTCAAAATATCACTCAAAATAACAAGAGAGGCCTCTTCTATGTCCTGCTAAATATCTAAACAACTGGCTCTGACCATACTTGAAACTTTGAAAAGAACCTTAGAACTGAAACTTTCCAAGACATTTCATTTTAGGTACATTGTTGCAGTCACTTTCCTAAAAATATATTAACGTTGTGGCAGCTTATTATGTTTACTGAAGGCTTTTAACTGATTCCATTTGATTTTTAACATTGCTTAGTTCTAAAGTGCTGTAAGCTACTGTCTTCATTAACAGGCTTACTGGACTAAATTCAAAAGCTTATTGGGATAATATTTAGCAAATAACTACTTGTTTATGCTGTTTATCCTCCCCGGATCTTGGACTCTGCTACATTAATGCCTCTTATCAGCCATGGAGTGTTTTAGAGTAGGCAGAAATGGCCATCAAGGGCCTCAAATACCACCCAAGGTGCACCCATGTAACTGAGCGAGGTATGCAGGGAGGGAAGGACCAGAGTCCATGCTGCTGCCATCTATCCCAGCTGCAGGCCCAAGTGCCCCCACTGCATCTCAGCCATGCAGGCTGGGTGCTGCACACCTGAGTGCACACTGTGCCTGGGCACCGACTGCTGCACAGCCCCACGGTCACCTGGGCACTCCAGGGGGCAACTGGAGACACAGTTTCAGTCTCAGTTCTAGCAGGAATGAAACCCCTTTGGGCACACCACTGGCGCAGCTGAGTGCATATCCCAGTGTCAATGCAGGCTGAGATATCCCCACTTCACCTCGAGCTGCTGATGGAGATGTACTTGTAGACTGCACACTCTCAGGTGTGCACTCAGTCTGTGTAAACCCTCCTTCCAAAAAACCTGTGCAAGACAGACAATCATTACATTATTTGTTAGCTCCACAGTGAAAATAGAGGTACTCAGTGGGATTACTCTCAAAAATTCTGCAGGAGTGCCTGGTTTCTTTGATACCAAATGCAAACACGTCTCAGTTATGATCAAAATATAAATAAACACAGGTTCATTGAGGAGGGGAGGTGGGACACTGTTTTGCCTTCCTTCTGACTGGTTTTTAGACCAACACATATAAACTTGGGATTCTGCAAGGAATTCTGTTAAGAGTTTAGTGCATTAGGAACATTATCTTATCTATAAGTTTATCAGATCACTGAGGTTTATTAATCATATTCTTCCAGTCTGTGCTGACATTCTGAATCACTTGCAGAAAACAGAAAGGATACATTTTGCATATATATATATATATATATATACTCACACACACACACTTGTATGAACACACAAGCACCTATCATCAAATGTTCTTTACCTTCTACCAGAAAATTTTAAAAAATAAATAAAAATTGTGTTTTGTGTATAGTGTTACAAATGTTGGCCTATGGTTAGTGTGTTAGGTTGAGCTGGCAAAATGGCAACTGCCCAACACAGAGAGAGAGTATCCACCTCCTTCACCAAGAGAAGAGGAGAGAGGGAAAAAAATGAAGAGGAGGGAAAAAACCCAAACCCCTGAAGTAGCAAGCTTCTTGTATTATACAAAAGAAAGACAATTAAAAACAGAATATAATACATATATATACAAATGTAAGAAAAAACAAACTAACAACAATAACTACCAAGTCACCCAACCAAATAATACAGATTCCAACCACCCAAACCCTGCAAGACCTCCCAACAACTCTTCCAGAGGAAACTCCCAGCAAGAGAGGAGAAAAATTAACAAGCAAATGTTCCCCTCCCTGGATAACATGGCGGGGATGGCGTCAAGGCCCAATTTCAGCAGGGCAGGGCAGGGCAGGGCAGGGCAGGGCAGGGCAGGGCATCCTCACAGGGCTGAGGCAAAGACCAAAAGGGACAGAAGCTCCACCTCCTCTCCTTTTATACCTCTTGATGATGTCAAACAATAAGAAACACCTCTTTGGTTGCCTAAGTCAGGCGATGCTTGTCCCTTCTGATCTATGTCCCATCCTCTGGGCCTGCTGAATTGAGGCCCAGCTGAGGTCCAGCTGAAACTAAAGCAAAAACTACCATAATTAGTTATTTCTTGAAGCAACCTGTATCTTTATATTTGGATACACACATTAATTCACTGTTGTCTCCAGTTCACTTCATGTTTTTTAAGCCCCAGAACAGTAAGAGATATCCTTGGTACATCAAAAGGCTTAAACTGGGACCTTCAGAAAGATGTTTATATCCAGGACCTGGAATTTTAGTAAAGCTCAGCTCCTCTTGAACCAACAAAGTGAAAGCAAGCAGATCACCACAGACATTCACCGCCAAGAGACTGAGCACCTTGTAAGAACATCAGACTGTGAAAGGTGGGCTGGTTAATACTTGGCCTTTGAGAATCTGACCCTTTGGTCAGAACACGGCTTGCTGCAGTGTAGGGCTTTCCAGAGTGTTCCATTGGGACACTGTACGTGAGCTGCGCCAAAAGCTGCACCCTGCCTCAGCATCCATAGCCTGCCTCAACAGCCTCCTGCTCTCTCCTGGGACTGCCCAGGAGCTCTGGCAAAGCAGAAAACCAAGATTTCCAAAGAGAGTGGTGGCTTAAAGGCTCATGTACCGCTTCCTCCTGTTCACCACCCTCCACAGTTACAACAGTGGGGAGATCGCAATCCCGGGCAGAAACCCTGCTGGAACAGGGTCTTAAAAAGTTCACTAGTCAACAACTGAGAACACACTGGATTTTAGGTTGTAACATGCCCAACAGAACCCTTACACACACTAGTCTTCCACCTAACGCAAACTGAAAGTTTCAGACATATCACAGTTGTTCCATGTATTGTTATCCTCATCCACAGTGCACATAAGGACAACAACTGTTACAGAGTTCATCAAAACTTAAACTCAATTTTTCTTCACCTTAATTCTAAATCAGTTTTCAAAAACAGCAGGCATTTCAAAACATGAATTTACCTGTGATGCAAAGTTATTCAGTAATTTTCTGGGTGTCCAGCTCATGGTACCCGAAAAGAGCACAGTTTTCAGATCCTGGGATTAATACTGAGATCACATTACTCAAAACTTAAATACCTATTTTGGAACCCAGTGATGGAGTGATGGGAAGATATTACTTGAGGCTGTTGCACATCTGTAAGAAAAGATGCAATAATCCAAGTTATTATTTCTGTTACAAATATATCCAGTTCTACTCTTTTCACTGCTCAAAGAATACCAGATCAGAACTTCTTGAAAAACATCTGTACTGCTAGTAAGAAGTAGCAGCAAATACACACTTCTGCCATTGCAGGGAAGACAAGGTAATGGATCATGGATAAATGGTCTGGAATCAATGTCAAGAAGTCATCTAGGCCATCTCTCTGCCTGAAGGCAAGGTCAGCCATGCATAAGCCACTTCTGGAGTACTGGAATACCAGTATTGAATGCTACTGGTTTAAACACTTATAACTTTAACCATCAACTGTCAAAGATATAGGCCTTCATTTTTACCTATTTAACAAACTGCCTCTGAGGTTCAAAATGAACAACTACTGAAAGTGAAATTAAATACCCCAACTGAAAATGTCACACCAGGTTGATGGGCCAAATTGTGATTTTAGTTAAAATTAACTCCAGTAGAGCTGTTGTGGATAAGTGCTGGTTTCTGAGCATCAGAATGTATTCCAGCAGCTTGGGTTAAATCTCCACTTCAAAGTGCCATGGCATATGCACCAGTACATGTAGTGTGCCGTGTGGGGTTCCGAACACGTTCTCACTCTGCACACCCCCCTGTCACACAAAAACCACGGAAAACACACTTGCACAACCTCTGCTCTATTTTGCAAGCCCTTGCAGCTCCATAAGAAAACAAGTGCAAAGTATAGAAGTACTAGAGCAAATTACTGTTCTAAAAGATACATGACACTGTTTTAATTTGTTGTAACTGGAATTTAATTTTGTCTGTGACTTTTATTTTTTATGGGTCAGGAAAAAACCCTGCCTTTGATCTCTGCAAAAATCAAAATAACTCACTCCATGCACATGGATTTTTTTGGTTCTCAGCTTACAAACTTCTGCTTTATAGTTTTGTCATTGTCACTGAACTATAAACGTAATGGAAAATGTAAAATTACATAATTATAGCATTAATTCTGTGAGCACATTTCAAAGTAATATCCACCTTTTTTTTCAGAGGTCATTCAGTGACCACAAGTTAGGAGTGTGACCATTCTGAACACCAGAGGTTTTAGCTTAAGCACGGTGCAAGAAATAACATTTCTGGTTTTCTTTTAATATTCCTGAATGACAGGTTCTTGAGCAAAGGGCCAGATGCTGCCTGCCAGCCTCTGCTCTGCACAGCTGTCTTTCATTGCTAGACTGACAACATGAATTTACATGAGCAGCCAGTGATTACTAAACCCCTTCTGTGGAACAGCTTTCAGTGCCAGAAGCAAACCCATTACACTTACAAACTAGTGGCCTTTCAATGCTGTTCCAGGACACTGCCATATAGACATACATGTGTGATACAAGACAAATCTTAGCATGCAAAACAACTTTTCTGTAATAAAGGGGACACAAGTAGAAACATACTTCATGTTACACTATTCTGCTGTCTTTTTATTACTTCCATATATGCACACTGATTTTTAGTGAGAATGTTTTTCTTGTAAGAGCAATAAATACCTTTGCCCCCCTACAAAAGTCTCTTATTCCTAGGAACAATTAATTTATATATACTCATTGACAAACAAGAACAATAGAATGTGGTGCACAATCAGTTACAGATTATGTGAGGATGCTACGTGCTCACAGTGGGGATTGAACAATAAAGCTCACAAATCAAAAACAGCAAATCTTTCTCTATATTGTGATAATGGAGATCAGTAGACACACAGATTGCATATCCAGACAACAGA
>JAOXXN010000480.1:504819-516205 GCA_026770055.1 Myrmophylax atrothorax
AGGCCGGGGCGGTGGCAGCGGGCGGGCGGCGGGCGGGCGGAGCGGGGCGCTCCGGGCGCTGACATTTGCAGGCTGCCCTCCTGATTGGTCCCCGCGCCGAGCTGCTCACGGGTTCATTGAAGTGTTAAGCACCTCCCCGTCTCTCTAAAGGACATTATAATGCAAGAGACCCCCTTTTTAACCACACACCGAATTTTCTTTCATTTAGACGATCTATATATATATATATCTATCTCATATCTTATATCTATTTTAAATAACTTAAGGCCGCTAAAATTTGGGGGGGAACAGCCTTCGCCCTGGAGCGGTGCGCGATGCTGTCTCACGCCGACCTCCTGGACGCCCGTCTCGGTGAGTTTCCCCCGGCACCCCCCCGCCCCACGGCGGCTGCACCGGCGGCGGCGGCGAGCGGGGAGGAAGCCGGGGCAGGAAATTGACAATTTGTTCCTTATTTTAGCTTAATGCGATCTAAATGGGCTAATTCCTTTAAAAGTAATTGTACTGTATTAAAGTTTAATTTGATTTAACATAAAAAAGAAAAGCGAGCGAGACCTACGGAGTGTGTAGATCTACAGCGAGTTGTGGATCATTTAATTTTTCTCTCCCCTGTTTTTATATACATACCTACACATTATTACTATGATGATGATTATTATTATTTTAGGGCAGATGAGCTCGGTGGTGTTTACGGAGTTCTGGGTGGCCTTTTCCTGCTCGCCTGTTCTCTTTTCTCCCTTCTTGTTTTCTTTCCTTTTTTTTTTTTTTTTTAAGAGAATTATCAGTATCTATTAATTTATGGTTACTGGTGAGTTTGTTTAGAGGAACGGAGGGAGGAGAGAGGAAAGACTGGGTAGACTGACCGAGGTCTCCGTACATCTGTCCAGGAGGTAATGCTCCCGGCAGCAGGGTGCTTCGACCCTTATATTTTTCTCTCCGTCTCTTTCTCTTACCAGCTCCGCTGGAAAACTCAAGTTGAAATCAGAAAAACTTGCCCTCCTCTCCTTCCCTTCCCTTGGTCGCGAAAGAGGCCGGACAGGGAGCTGGTTATTTCAGCAGGAAGAGGGACTTCTCGGTGTAAAGTTTTCCCTCCTCCGCCCGCGTTGCGCCGGGCCGGAGTATCTGTGCGTCGCGGAGCTGAGCTGGGTTGCGGGTCTGGTGGGCGGCCGGGGGACGGCCGGGCGGAGGCGGTAGCGGTGGCTGGTTGCCTCTCGCCAGCTCAGTGCGCTGGAAAGCGGCTCTGATGGATCCATGCCCGGCTGAGGGGGAGTGACTGCCGCTCCTTTGCTTCCGCAGGGATGAAAGACGCGGCTGAGCTGCTGGGACATCGGGAGGCGGTGAAGTGTCGGCTGGGCGTAGGGGGTTCGGATCCGGGGGGACACCCGGGAGACATGGCTCCCAACTCGGACACGGTGGAAGGGACGACCCTGCTGCCGGGGGAGGACATCACCACGGTGGGATCCAACCCCAGCTCCCTAGCCGTCAGCGCCAAAGATCCCGACAAGCAGCAAGGCCAGCAGGGAGGCCAGAACCCCAGCCAGGCCGGGCAGCAGCAGGGGCAGCAGAAGCAGAAGCGACATCGCACCCGCTTCACGCCGGCGCAGCTCAACGAGCTGGAGAGGAGCTTCGCCAAGACCCACTATCCGGACATCTTCATGCGAGAGGAGCTGGCCCTGCGCATCGGTCTCACTGAGTCCCGGGTGCAGGTATGAAAAGCCGCCCGCGTGCAGTGCCCGCCGGCCCTTCCCCGGTCGCACCGAGGGCGGCACGACCGGCCGGCAGCAAGGCCAGGCACAATGGGGTGTGGGCGGGGAGGGGTGCCCCAAACCTTAGCCCGATGGCGGGGGAAGTAATCCACCCCTGGAAGCAACAGTTTGGTCAGTAAGCCTTCAAAACAGACATCCCTGGCCTCCCCTTTCTGCAAATCTGTCACCTTGGGGTGTCCCCTTGTCCTCTACTCTACCCACCTGCAGCGTGGTGGTCCCCAGTGGGCACCGACTTAGCTCCACGGCCCGACCCTTGGCAGGAAAATGTCTGGGGAGGCACAGCCCTAGCGGAACGAGTCTCAGCCCTCGCAATAGCCCGGCGCTAAGAGTTGAGCCGAAACTCCACCCAAATGTCTGCCGTTCCACCAAGTGGAGTCGGGCAGCGGCCGCGAGGCCGCTGTCCAACCAGGAAGCTGCCGGTGGGGCCGCTGTCCAGGGTGCTGTCGGCGGCACTCCCTCGGCACCGCCGGGAAGGGGCGTCTGTCAGAGCTCCCCGCCCTGAGGGTCGGAGTGGAGGGCGCGGGAAGGCACACTGTCTTATGAGTAGTCACTTCGGTAAAAGGCAGTTATAATCCGGACTCGGACTTTCCCCGTACTGGCTTTTATAATGCCTGGGGGCGGCTTGGGTAGCGAGTAACTTCAGCATCTAGGGTGTACTTTTGTTTTCTAAAGTAGGTATACAAAGGTACAACATATACATATAGATATACAAATTTACACACAGGAACGTAGGCAACTATTTAGGCAAATCAATGTAAACAAAATTTGGAAAAAGGAGAGAGGAATCAAAACACTACACTGCTCAGATGTGGCTTTTGTGTGTACAAGATTATTTGAATGACTTTCTAGTCTAGTCCCTTCTGAGGAGTGAAAGCCTGCACAATAGGAGCACTTGTGGTATGCGCATCCCAGCTCAGTACAGCACAACAGGACTGCCGCTGCACTTTACCGCAGTTGCTGTTCAAAATCCCTCTTAGCAAGCATAGGGTCCTCGACTGAATAAAGACACCTCAAGAGAAATCCCTAAATGAACGTTTTAATGGACGGAAACAGATTCCATTCTTGAAAGTGACAGAAAAAGCACGTCTACTTTTAAAAAGTAAAACAATTTGACTCAGCCGACACAGAACTATAATTAGTTTAAATTAAGAAAGAAATTAGATTCACAAATAAAATATAATTGGACAACTGACTCTATGAAAAAAGAAAACGAGGTCTATTAAACTTTATTGGGTTTCCCAAAGGTTAATGATACCAATTTCAACATTAGGAGTGTGGTAAATGAAGTAAAATATAAAATGGAAACAGTTATTTTCTAACAGCACATCAAAGAAATTCGTAGGAAGAAAGACAAAGTGTTTTAATGGCCTTGGCATAATCTTAAACCAATGCTAATAGCTCAAGACTGCTGATAAAAACAGTTTAATAGAGTGGCAATTTAAATATTTTTTACAATAATGTTCTGTAGTTTAAAAAGTAATCAGATCAACATAACCTTCTTAATTAACACTTCAAAATGATTAACATTATGTAATCTAAGGCAAAAAAAATTAATGTATTTACTTCACAATCCAATGTATCACTGCTCCTTGACCAAATTTAAATTAAATTCTTGCTTATTTATCAAAGGGAGCAGTAAGATCTCTGTTGCAGTATTCTTTCCCAATGAGAATGATGATTTCTAGGTGACTCTGGGTTTCCAGCACATAAGAACTGACAATAACAAGCATACAGTGCCAGTGTCATCAGTTGTGTTTCAAAACATATGGCATATTGTTATGCTGCCATTCGGAAAGTTTTATACCTTTGGGCAGGTTTAACTGTTGAGAAACAGCTGGTGCCTTTTAAAAGTTAAGATCCTTTTAAATTAAATATCCTGGGTAAACCAACAAGATATAGAATCAAAATCTGGCCTCAAATTGTAACACTGTGAAATACAATCACTGAATAGGACCTACATCACAATAAGTGTCATTTATGTCACAAAAGGGCTCCTGCATTCTTAAAGTGATGCTTCAGATTTGGTTCAAGAAATGTACCAGAGAATACCTTTTTTGTCATTTTGCAAGTTGCTAAACACCTACTTTATGAGAATTTGCCCTGCAATGGAATGATACAACGAAAGAAGCTGAAAAGCCAGGACCTTTACACAGACTTCCACGCACAATATGAGACGTGGAAACAGCAGTGCTAAAGCAGCCAGCAGATTGAATGAGATGTGCTTGTACATCCAGGTATCAAGGCAGAATGCTTTGCCATTCTGCCACTGCTCTCTGCTGGCACGAGTACGGCAGAGCAGCTCCGGGACATGTCTTCCTTTGGCTCTTCCAGTGTGTTCTGCTTACCAAGACTCTTTGGCTTTAATTTACCATTTCTCTTTGCTTTAGGAGCTGCTCTGGTTGCTCTTCTTCATTTGCAATTGAGACCCTTAAATTAAAACAATCTGACTGAGATCCCCAGTAATTATTTTGTGACCTCATGAAGCTTGTTTACTTTATAGAAACATTTTCCCCGGGGTACTGTACACCCCTCCAAGTGAAAGCACAGTCTAGCTGGTACTCTGCCACCACAGGGATTGACAAAAATGCATCAGAGAGAGCAGCTGTGATGAACCACCTGGCTTACTTTGGCTCCAGTCCCTACTGAAGTTCCACCATGTCAGGTATGGCAGCTTTCAGCTGCAGTGCAACATTGTTCAGGAGGCTTTTGGCAACATGACCTGCCTCAGCCCCCAGCTCTGCATCTCCTCCTCCCCCTCCATTACTCTGGGAAAGTGGAGTGGCAAGAGGACAAAGAACCTGTGGCTGCCCAGTGCACCTGCAGTGATGAGGAGGCATGGAAGTGCCTCTGTGAGGGACAAGGTTGGGAAGATGAGAGCGAAGGAGAGGGCCCAGCTGTGCAGCTCCCACTGACCCTCCCTGGAGTGCCCCACTGCACTGCCCTGGCCCAGGGCTCCCACGTTCTATACCCTTGGGAAGTCCCGTGGCAGGGGAATGGTGTGCTGGGGGGCACCCCACCACCTTGATCCACCACTTCTGTGGTATCCCTGCCCTGGTATTTCATGCCTGCTCAGGCATGAAATGAAACAGCAGCAAGCTGTGCTGTTCACCCCACACTTCATGCTCACCCCGAGCAGCACCACTGTCCTCACCTCCCAAACCTACATCCTCACTGACACCTTAAGGATCAACTCTGCTCTTGGCTGGCTGAAAGCCTTCACGCACCTCCCACATGATTGGGATCACCTTGTTCTTCAGGACACTCTTCTCCATTTAGGTGCATCCCAGCTCCCATTTCCCAGTGGATGAAGACGTATCTGCTGTGATCTCTGCCCTGGTGATCCTCATGCTCAGCCCGGTGGGCTAGAGGCTGAGAAACCCACTGAAGGCTGCACTCAGGAGGCTGAAAGGTAACACCAGGGTGGAGCAAAACCTTTACACAAGACAGAGCTTGACTGAAGGCCAGCTCATCGCAGCTACATATGCTGTAATTTTACTCTGTCTTTAAGTTCTGTTAGTAGAATAGTTAATGTCTTCATATGCCAGCCTCTCTAATGGAACACCATAAGACACAGCACTGTCTGCGTTCTTTCTCTGAGGATGCAAGCTATTTTGTCTGGCTTTGGTACTGCAGGGGAGGATCATCTCATCTCATTTCACCACCCATTTCTCAGACAGTGCTCTCCACTTTAGGATAAGGTGGCTTCTGGGAATGCTTTAAATTTCAACATGCAGGTGAGAAAGATCCCTCTTGTTTTGCTCAAGGGCAGAGCTATGGCTGGATTATTTTTTCCCCAGTAGTAGCTGTACATAGTTTGGGTCATTTTATATGACAGTACACTGCAGTGTAATTAACTTTCCTCTGGAATAAAAGGGAAAAAAAAAACAAGAAGCAAAATAAAATAGCAGAGTAGTTGGCAATTGCTTCTTCTGGGTATGTCTCTGGAGACTCATGGAACACCAGGGACAGATTTCAAAAGCAGAAATTGTCCATTATAACTCTTATAGCTGCCAGAAGCTGCTGGGCAAACTTGCTTTCATAGGGCCTGAATAAATCCCAGTGCCTGCAGGATGGCTCTGGTGTTGGAATAATACCTCAGACTAACAAACTGCAACTGGATTTCCAGCCTCTGAGCTTACCCAACATTCACATCCATAAACCCAGTATAACATGCCTCCTGCACTCTTTCTCCACAACAGGTTTGTACCAGCCTCCCAAGCACTCATGTACCCAAAATCCCAACCCACCAACTCACATCAGAAATTGAATCATTGCCACTTTGGTGCATTTCTAAGACTTACTTCTCTTATTAACTTAATTGGATGTACCAGAGAGAATGAGAAGAGGAAGAGGCTGATGAACCTTTCCAGGCTCAGATGGAGACTGCAGATAAGGACAGCCAACCACATAAGAGCACAAGCTAGAAGAGCCAACCATGAAACAAAACAAGAGCAAGTGCCGGATTCTGCACCTGGGAGGTTGTAATCCGGGTTATACATAAAAACTGGGAGGCAAGAGGCTGGAGAGCAGCCCTGCAAAAAGAGACCTGAGGTTTGACCTGACATCAAGCTGAGTATGAGTCAGCAGTGCCCTGGCAGCCAGGAGGGCCAGCCATGTCCTGGGGGGCATCAGGCACTGCAGCGCCAGCCGGGTGAGGGAGGGGATTGTCCTGCTCTGCCCTTCACTGGGGCAGCCCCACCCGGAATGTTGTGTGTGGTTTGGGTGCCTCAGTGTTAAAAGCATGTAGAGCTATCAGAGAGTGTCCAGAGGGCAACCCAGATTGTGAAGGGCCTCGAGGGCAAGACTTACAAGGAGCAGCTGGGGTCACTCAGTTTGTTCAGCTCAGCTCAGAGAAGGCTGAGGGGCAGCTCATCACAGTGTTCACCTTCCTCCAGGTGGGCAGTGGAGGGAGTGCTGATCTCCCTGGAGACCTGTGACAGAAGGAAATGGAATCAAGCTGAAAAAGGGGGAGAGGTGTGAAGTTCACATAACCCAGCAACCAGGTACCATTTTGTGACCGTATTCACAGGTGAAAGACATTCATCTTAAGGAAGAACATGAGCCCTTGTCCGAGAGCAAAGGGTGCAGCTCTGGTTGGGGGCTGCACCACCTACCCCAGCAGTGGCCAATGCCTCCACCCAGACAGAGTTGCTGAGGGCAGAGGCTGCAGTGCAGATCTCAGAGGAGGAAGTGCCTGGACTTTTCCACTGGAGCAGGGACAGGCAGCAGACCTGCCTACCAAAGGTGTGTCCAGGTGAAGGACCTCCTGCAGCAAGTGACCGAGTTGCAGGAGGCAGGGAGAGGGCTGCACAGCATCAGGGAGGCTGAGAAGGGTTTGGAGAGCTGGTTCCAGCTGCAGCTGTGAGAGACCCACAGCCTGTGGTCAAACAGCCGAAAACTTCCCACCAGCACACAGAGCAAATTTAGACCCCATGAGGGAGAAATGTCTGGAGGGATAAGCTCTATAGTGAAGGATATTGTGCTACCCATGCTAAGTGGGATGACCTCAATATGTTTACCGGGAAGAAACAAGAGATGACATATCCTCTGTACATTATAATGCTTCCTAGAAAACTTGAATCCGTGCAGTGAATGTTCCCAGGATACATCATAAGAATTACTCCAAGTGACTACAATGAAAATAATAATAAATATTTGTTTGTGGAAATGAGCTTTAGGGTACAAGGTCCTTCATGATGTCCTTAAAGAAAACATGATAAATTAGTTTTACTATAGCTGAAGTTATACTTGTGTAAAATATCATAATCTCTGGTCAAAAATTTCACATGCATACACAGGTTTCCAGAAAATCACACAGTAATCCAGAATTTTCATGATTTGTTGGAAAAAAATGAAGTGTAACAGAAAGAAAAATATTGTGAAGAATTATACAAGGTACAAATATATGAAGGAAATTACACTGACTGAATTAAAGACTGGTAGAGAAAGTGGAGGGGGGGAAATTCAGTTCCAAAAATTACATCCCTACATTCTCAAACTATGCTGAAATTTCTACAGAGCAAGAACAAATGGCTGGTTTTCAATTTATTATCTACAGGAAATGCAGCTTCAATGAGATGTTAGAATGATTAGAAATAATAAAAGCATCCACTGCTGACAGTGTTTCCATTGGGTTATTAAAAGCAATAATGAGGAGACATAATACATAGTAATAATGAGTAGTAATAGGTAAAAAACTACAAATTATTTCTGGCACCCTGCATTTCAGAAATCAGGCCCAATTAATACAGAACTACAGAGGCACCTCTCCTTACAGCAGCTTTTAAAATTCTCTCTGTATAGACAGGGAATGCAGTAAAAACAGAGAGACATATTAGTCTAGTGTTGAAAAAAAACTGTTTTAAATTCATGATGATCAGAGAAGGAGAGGAATATGTCAGTATACAGTTTTTCAAGAGTGAAAAACAAAACAAAACTAATAACTTCTGAAATAGTCCCTGTATCGTGGCAGAATACTAAAAAATCATTATAATATATATTAAGACAGCACAACTGCTTGTTTATAAAAATTGGTGTGTGAGAAAGTAAGAATTTGTCTCATTTAATACCAATATGAAAACAATGAGGAAAAATTCCCTATCCTTGATACTCTTTACATGACTGTGGAAAAAAGTAATGCCTTCATAATGCCATTTTCAGAATGGGGTGAATCAAGTAGATTGAGCAATTCTTGCTGATGAACTGCCTACTTTAGGAGTCTGAGGATACTGTGCAGGCTCCAGGAAAGGAAGAAGCAGTGCATGACTTCAGACCAAGAGTGCAGTTGTTGGCATGATGAAGAGATATTAAACAGGTTACTAACCAATCAACAACCAAAAATATCATCATGTTAGTTTAAACTTATGACAATGGGAGAAAATGTAAGGAATTTTAATAGCAGAGTGCAAGGGTGATAGGTTATTGACAAGTTCCAAAGGGGCATGGCATAAAAATATATAAATAACTAAGCCTAGAAAATTTATACAATCCTATTGGCTCCATAGGCAAGACTCATAACCAGGATGACAGAGGGCCAATATCCCTGGAATCCTACAAGCCTGTTACAACAGCTGCAAACCAACCAACCCAGCACAAACTGCTCTTGAAAGTAAGGACTTACCAACAGGAGCATCTGCTTCCTAGGCTTATATTCTTCAGGGTTTTGAAGGGAAGCCTAATGGACCAAAGTTCATTGGACTACTTTGCATTATCTGTATACTAGACTTAACACAAAAGCTGTCTCCTAAAGATTTGACACTTTTCGCTTCATTAAACTCAATTAATGAGCTCAGCTGAAGATAATTCCCAAAATTCTTACATTTTAATTATAAAGTTTAAATGAATTATCCTTTTATCAGTCTTCTAACACCTAGAATTTAGACATCTAACCTAAGCTGGATGCTCCTGCTTAGAGAAAGAGATCTCCCTCTTTAGTCAGGAGAGATAAAAAACCCCATTTCCAGAGCAAGTCTAATGCCACCTTTCTCTGACATTCCTGTAGCTAGTTAAATATTCAATAACATAAAGCTCTATACATGTAAACCCTAACTTATATATACACATGCATGGCTTGCTTATAAAACAGTCTTTCTTCCATTAGAACAGCATTCTATATTCCAGAAGAATTTCTTAGATGCAATCACCCCCTAAGTGTGGTTATTGCCTGTCGTTAGCATACATTGGCTCCACACTGAAATGGCTACCCTTCTATTGCATTTCTACTTGTCAGACAAAATTTACAGCTCTCTGGTCATCTCAAATAATAATGCATCCAAAACAAATTATTGCCTGCACTTCAGGTCTTCTCTCATTTCTCTTATTTTTGTTTCAGAAACCTTTAACTTTGGCATGAATCGAGTATCCTGTGACAGTATCACACTCCCCTGAAGTCAGAACTGCAAATTCAGCTGATAACAGTCAGTTTCCCTTCCTTGAACACCAGCTGACATCTTTCAAGTAAATCAAAAGCTAGTGCTAAAAAATTCCACAATCATTACTTTTTCAAAAGTCAGCAATTTGTGTTGGCACCAAGGACACAGCAACATTTTAAAATATAAAACTGAAGGATGCTATCTGGTAAAAGATGTCATGTGAGCTTTGTTTTAGTGGCTGAAGGGATGTGAACTACTTACACTGAACATCCAGTACTGTTGTAGTCATAGATAGGGATATGTCAAGAACAGTAAAAGTGATTTATTATGTCAAAATAAGCAGCTATCTCTGCTACTTGTTCTCTTCCTACACTTCCTTCCATCTGTTGGCTTTATTTATCTGCTCTGTCTAGTTCTTTAGATTCTCATCTGTCAAAGGCCAAAACCTCTGCCTTATACTTGTGTAGTGCGTACCAACACAGACCCCTGGCCTGGCTGGACTTCTGAGACATCCAGCTAAAAAACTAAAATACCAGAAAGCATTTGTCAGAAACATTCCATGTGGTACTTAGAATCACAGAATAGAATCAGAGAATCATTTAGGTTGGAATAGACCTCCAAGATCATCGAGGCCAACCCTCAACTAAATACCACCATGTCAACTAAACCACAGCACTAAGTGCCATGTCCAGTTGTTTCTTGACCACCTTTGGGTACAGTGACTCACCACTCCCCTGGGCAGCCCGTTCCAATGCTTAGCCACTCTTTCTGTGAAAAAATTCTTCCTGATGTCCAGCCTGAACCTTCCTTGGCACAGCTTGAGACCAATTTCTACTGTCCTATCACTTGTTACTTGGGAGACAAGGCAGACCCCTATCTGGCTACAACCTCCTTTCAAGTATTTGTGGAGAGTGATAAGCTCACCCCTGAGCCTCCTTTTCTCCAAGCTGTGCCCCCCCATCTCCCTCAGCTACTTCTCATAAGACTTATTTGTAGATCCCTCACCAGCTCCATTGTTGTTCTCTGGACTCACTCCAGCACCCCAATGTGTTTCTTGCAATAAGGGGCCCAGAACTGGACACAGCACTCAAGGTGTGGCCTCACCAGTGCCAGGTACAGGGGGACAATCCCTGCCCTGGTACTGCTGACTACACATTATTTATACAGGCCAGGATGCCACAGGCCTTCTTGGCCACCTGGGCACACACTGGCTCCTGTTCTGCCACTGCCAACCAGCACCCCCGGGGTCCCTTTCCAGCCACTCTTCCCCCAGCCTGTGGCAATGCCTGGGGTACTTACCACAGTGCCCATGGGAAATTAAAAGGCTATAAAACAAAGTCAGCAAAGATGGAAAAGAAAACATACAGCCATCTGGGGTTTCTTAAGCACTCATGATTTTAGATTAAGAAATTATTGCTTCTCTCATTGATACCAAACCCAACAGACAAATTTCACTCCATTAGATCCAATAGGCTCTGTTTCCACAATGTCCCTCATGTGAGAGATCTCAGCAGGAGCTGCCTCATATTATCCGTGTCTAAAGCAGGCCAGAAACTATCTGTTACCTTTGTCCAACTGGGCTGTTGATTTACTCTTTGAACACACACATGCTTCTAAATGCAAACTGGTTTTAGCCACCTAGAGATGTGCATTAACAAAAAAAATATAAATTTTATTAGGCTTCTACTGGAAAAAAATTACTATTATTTTAAGTCTATTCTTTTCATTGATTTGTAATAAAGTCTTGGCTCT
>JAOXXN010000480.1:516555-526659 GCA_026770055.1 Myrmophylax atrothorax
TGAGCTTCTTCAGGGGCAGCTGGTTCAAGGCTGTCCTTGTTACTATAAATCCACTGCTGGTAAAACCTCTGCCACTGGTTGTCGGATTGCCCTTCTACTGCAGTCGTTTTCGATAAATCCTAACTTGAAGTTTCCTTTGGAAGTAGCAAAGTGTTCAGGGGTGAAGGCATTAGCACTGACTGCTTGGCTTGTTTTGAAACAGTTAGAGATAACACCAAAACAAAACACACCGACCTGCCAGGTTCTGAACCTGAAGGGCATTTTATTTCTTTCCTTCTGTTTCGTTGTAAGAGCAAAGAGCTGGACTGCAGTCAGCTCCTGGGAAAAACTCTCTGAACATCCTTCAGAGTGCAATGCCAACAGACCCACAGACACAACAGCCTGAACTCATTCCTGACACAGTGCTCTTGGCTCCAGTTCTGGCTGAGTGAGAGATTCTAGATAGATAATAGATTCTATTACTAATCTTTTCCAAGTAAAAAATGATAAAAATATCTCTATTATAGCATTGTCATCAAGGTGTACAGGCATACTCCAAATTATGACACTGCAGGAAATCATTTCACATCCTGTGACAATCTACTGAAGTTCCCAGACATCTGGACACTCAGTTTCATTGTTTCTGCAAGTTGTGAGAACTATACAGAACTGCTCACTTTACAGATGCCCTAATTTTCTCAGAGATACCAATCTGCAAGCTTTCATAAAGATTGTTTTTTGTGGAGGAGGAGGGCCTTTACCTCCTTTGATTACGATTATTTGTTAAAAACCTCAGCACATTTGCATTTTGTTTCCACAGGTAATCTCACATGCTTGCTAAACTAAAACCTGGGGAAAAGCAAATACATTTTTACAAAAAGAATTAATGAAACAACTGTAGAAACTAACTGGAGGCACACAGGCTCTGACACACTGGGAAGACCTATGGAATCCATCTTTCATATCAAATACTTTGGCTAGGGAGACATCACACGGTAAAAATTCTTCCATCTCTTTGGAAAGAAAGATGTGAGATTATGAGAAATTAAAAGGGACCAAAAAGGGATTTGCTTTTTAAGACAAAGAACAAGGAGTTTATAATGTTCAGAGTGTTACATCAATAGGCACTTTTACACAGAAATAAAAGTTAAATGCAGAGTTAAAAACTCAAGAGCATTTCATCAGAATATCTAAAAATAAAATATTCACTTTTTAAATTTTTTAATGGAAAATTCAAAACAATAGAAGCAATGAAATACTGTAAAATGTGGAAGAGAAACCACTGAAACATACAGTCACTTCAGTCACATTTCCTTTACTAATCATTGCCCCAGTCATGGAATGTACACCCCACTACAGGTAATTTTAAGCTGGTCTTTATTGCAACACTAAACAAAGCCAGCTAAATCCATCCAACTGTTCATAGTAAAGTGTCTATTGGGAAAGCCAGACTTCAAAAAATACAAAGGGATGTGAGGACTGGAATCCTAAGAGGAGACAGGTGGAAAAACTAATGCACTGGGCTTTCTATAGCCACAGGTTTCTGCCAAGCACACCAGATAGATTTCTGTCAAAAAAAATATTTAAGAATAGCTCATCTTGCCCTGAAGAAAAGGAATAAGTTGTGTGGGTTCTCGATGTCTTTTCTAGACATATTTCACTTAAGACCACACAACACAGGGAATCCTACCACCTTTCACTACCCTCCTGCACAATTTTCCAAAGTCAGGGTCTGACAGGCTCTGTCATCACAGGGCCTGAGCTGAGATTGACATTTATGTTATATTAAACTATGCAAAATACTGAATAAATGACTTAACTCTCGGCTTTGAGTCCTCCCATAACGCATATGATCCCTGAAATGCCCCCTTTAACCTCTGAGACAGATTAAGCTACAGCATTCCTTAACACGAGAAATACAGCATGTGCTGGTAAAGCCACACCCCCACACAGTAAATATCATTGCCTTCTGATGTGGGCCACTGTAAACCAAGAAAACTAGCCAGACCAAAATCTAGTCATTCCTCAGACCCTCAAGAAGCACTTCTGGTTATTCTTCATCCTGTTCATTTGAAAAGGGGTTCCTTTACAAACTGAGCTCAGGAGTTCAGTGTAGCCCCCTGGTTTAAGCAATAAAGAAAGCACCAAGTTTACTAACTCTATGCAATGTTCCATCTCCTGCCTCCACAAATACCACCCTTGATCAGGGAAACAAAGAAGTGTCTGAATTATGAGTAATGCTTTCCTCACATATGGCAAACATCCCACTGGGAGTCTGCCATTGGAATATTAGCTTTCTTGTAAGGATGACGTCTGACTTACCATTACATTTTTTTTCTGATCCTACTTAATCTGTTCTTCCTCTCTCATCCTCTGCAAACCTTTCTTCAGTACCACAACATACAGTAGTGGCATTCAAGTTTGTTACCCTAACCTTCGTGATCACTTTGCAATTTATTTAATCCACATAGAAATGCATGAACATTTATTCATAACAAAAATCACAAATGGAGAGCAATACTGCTGCTTCATTGAGAATACAAAAAGTTAAGCTGGTTTAATTACATCCAGATATGATTATGGCATGAGTATTGAAAAAATTGATGCAGTCAGATTCAGGATTATTTAACTCAGGTCGAGTAGACTGTATCTACAATGATGGGAAATGTGAGTCACTGTATTGCAGTACTAGGCAGTTCAGGCTATTAATATTGCAGGCAAAGAGCTAAGAATATTTAAGAGAGTTAAGGTTGACTCAATGGATATTCCTGATTGGAATCAGCACTCCTGAATGGAAGACCTGAACTGCCCTTCCTCTTCACCTCCTCCAACATTGTAGGTGCAATCTAAGTTTTTGCAGCCTCCTCACTGCAATTTTATGCATATATACTTCTGTTCAGGCCCCCATGTCAGTGCAGATTCCAGGGCAAGACTTTAAAATGCAGACCATTCTTGTCTCTTGGGTCCCAAGACAGTTCATCCCAATATTTTTTTTTAATCCATGCTGAAAGTAAAATGCCCACTAATTTCAACAAGAACCACATCGTAACAACTTCACTGAGGTCTGATCAAAGTCCTGGCAAGATTGTTACAGAAGCCAAACAGGTTGACTCATGTAATGGTCCTACTGCAGCAAATACAATCACTTAAATGTATAAAGTACGTGTGTGTAATGACTTGCAGGATTCCATGTGCTTCGACTAGTATGCACAAAATACAGCAGCTTTTATGGTAAGATTGAAAGCTTGGGTATGTATTAGTGTTTATCTTGAGCCATTGCCACATACTGCTTAAAGATTGTTCAGTATTATTTCTTAGAAGCAATAAATTAAGTAATGTATGTTTTCATTAATTAATTGATTTAGAAAATTTGATCATTTAGGACTAAAAGGATTTTTTTAACAAATCAATAATGGCTATGACTTCAGATTACTCTGAAGCTAAAATGACAGAATTGGAAAGCAGAAATTTGGTCTGCAGACTACTTTTTCAGAAGAAGAGTGCCTTCAAAAATTCAGGAAAAAAAATTGGTTTGACTTCATAAAGCTGAAAATTGTTTTCCCACTGAATACTTACAGTACTCAGCTAAGAATGCCAAATGGCACATGTAGCTAAGTGCAACAGCAAGCTAAAAAAACAATCACAAAGCAAGTATTTGCAAACCAGAGTTACATAAAGCCCTGAACTTAGCCAAGGAGTACTATCATTACTTCTGAGCTACTTCCTCTTTGTTAGTGTCATCACTCTTCTTTGGACCAAGACAGAATATTTAAGATCTTAATTCAAACAAGTTACATAAATAAATACTATGGGAAGTTCTAATTTACCTCTGCTTATAATAGCATTTTCTCCCCCAAACCAGGCTTTAAGTTCAAAGATCTTCATCTTTCTAAAGTAGATCGCATGAAGTTTTTGAAGCAAAAAGCAGAAGAGTAAATAGATGCGTTCACATGCATCCATTTGTTTGGCCTGTGTCTTGTGAACCTCTCAGAACAATGTGCAGCTTTTTCCTTACCTGCAGGCTGAGAGCTGTGCTTCATATGAAGTTATCATTTTATGTTCTATCTCCTTCAATCAGAAGACAGCCAAGAACCACAGAATTGTGGTGCAAAGCACAACACAATCAATGCAAAATGCCCAGCCACAGCCTTTCTGCGTCTACAAGGCAGTGATGATGAGACACATCTTCCAAACGTTTGCCACCCTCAGCAGCACAAAATGAATCCTACAGTCAATCACAACTTCTCACTGCTCAAATACGAGTGTCTTTCTTAAGTACAGAAGACTGCAGAGATGCCACAGAGGACATTAATCCAGGATCTTTCTAGCAATGTATCAAGGGTTTGATTTACAGGAAAATCAGGGCCCAGTCACACTTCACATCCAGGAGTTAAACAAATGTAACCTGAGTACAATGCACAGGGCTCTAGCTGCAGTGAAAGCAGTATAAAGCCTCGAAGTTGAGATCTGAGAGATTCTCTCCTGTAGCCAAGTTCTGCCCAACACCAGCTGAGACCAGAAACTTTGACAGGAGGTCACTGGTGGTACATAGCCCATGCTCAGCCCATGTTAGAGAAACTCCCAGTGGCTTTTAGCCCAGGATCAGTAGAGGCACAGGTTCCAAACATGCATTGCCCTTGATCCCCTAGGAAAAGCTGGGATGTCAGCAGCACATCAACAAGTTGACAGGAGCAGCCTGTATTCCAGCTCCATAGAAAATACAAAGCAGACCAGTCACAGTGCCATTACACCTCCCCAGAGGTCAGAGTGTATATGCACACAGGTACCGTGGGCTGGTTGGCACAGCACAGCGCAGCCATTGTGATGGACGCTCAGGGTACTCATGTGTACACAGGGCTTTAATCCAGATGGAAAAATTAGCAGAAAGCTGATACCAACCCATTTCCTACCAGCCCCAAAGCCAGAGTACCTACTCCTTATCCAGCACAGCCCATCTGTAGAAATGGCAGCTGTGTAGAAAAGAAGTGGCTCACAAGCAAAGGAGGCTGACTTACCTTCAAATGTAACACAGGATAAGCAAAGTGCTCTCAAGAATCCAGTCCTGCCACAGCAAGACTGCATGAAACAAATGCCAACCCATCCTGTTTTCCTTTGCCCAACTTGTAGATTGCAGATTGCTAAAGGGTTGTTGCTGTTTAAAACTTCTTAGAGTTGCAAGGCACAACAACAGAGATACAGCAGAGTCTGGGCCCTTCTTTGAAAAGTCTTGCTTTTACAAGCACTTACTGACAGATCAGCTGCTTGTGACCCAAGTGGGTCTGCTTGGGATAGCAGAGGTGATTCAGTGCTTTTCTACAGGAAACAATGGGTCAGCAAAGACTGTAAAATAGCACAAACTAAGGAAATTGAAATACTGAAAGAATTCAATAAAAGCAGCAGCAGATCGCATGGTGATATCTAAATGTCCTAACAGCCTACAGTAAATTTCTAGGAGTTAGAACAGGCAGATGGCTATAAAATGATTAACAGCTATAAAGACCAGCAGACTGAATTATCTGATATATTCATCTTAAAATAATCCATGTTTTCATAGGTTTCATTGCAGAAGCTCTTATATGAATTTTCTAGAACGAATAATGTTTAACTGTATTGTGCCAATATGCAGAGCAGTTTGAGGAAAACAAACAGAAGCTTGTATCCCAAAGATATGTTTTGCTTTATCTTGGTTGCATTTATATAATTACGAAGACATATTCTGCAAAACAGGGTATGTTCTCTTTTCATTAGTCACATAGAAGGAAAAGAAAGTAAACATGGAACAATTCTTACAGGTTTTTTTCTGACTTTCATCCTTTTACAGTACACAAAATCAAATCCAGTTCTTGCAATAAATTTGCAAAGATACTGCCTCGTCCAATATTTTGGGGGAAATTACACTTTTTGTTAGACATTTCACACTGCACTGAATTTATAATTATTTATTCTGAGTGCATTCAGAATATAAACTCATAAAATGTTATTTTGGCCCATCAGAAATCATAGTGTGCTTGCTCTCCTGAAGACATTACAAGGAGTTGGGCTGAATGCCTGATGGTTGATTAGGCTCACATTTTTCAATTTATTGAAATAAATAGAATCAGAAGGAAAGTAGAAACAAACAAATTTTTCCTCTAACACCAATGAGTCTATAGAGATAAAGCCATGGTAATATAAATAGCACAATTAAACTATAGGTGGGAAGTCAGAGATCATTTTCAATTATTCAAAGGGATACCAAGCCTGGAACGGAGGCTGTAATTTTGACAAACTTTGATAACAGTTATTTTCATTAATTATTCAATAGCAAAGTTCATTAGGCTTTCTGGAAAGTTGACCACTCTGTGTTTCTTTTTTCCTAATTTTAAGGATGTCCTGGAAGTAAAAATAAATCACAGAAAAAAAGAAAAAAGGCATTGACACTAAATCACATTTTGCTGCTTGGAGTGAGATAGCTGTGCTGTATCACTCTCTTTCTGCCTCTTGAGATGGATTGATCCTGTGTTTAAAGTCATTAAACTTTGTCCCCAATTTGCAAGGAGCTTAGGACTGAGCCTTAATTCCCAAAGCAACCAACTCTGAAGCTCTTCACAGACAATAATGAAATTTGCAAGGATGGGACTATTTTCTCTCAGCGGGAAGTGTTTAAATTCTTTATCAGAGGAGAGCCACAAGACTGACTTAATTCAGAACAGGACAGCAAATACATTTCAATAAAAAACCAAACAAATGAAAAAGTAGGAAAGAAAAAATAAAAGAGAAAAATTGGAAACAAAGGCCCAGTTAATTAATTCCCTTATCAGAGATTCACCAAAAGGCTGAGGCAGAGAGTGACCTCTGGAAGTCGTGTCCTCACCTGCTTGATCAAAAAGGCAGACCTGAAAAGGTTGTCCAGCACCACATCCACACAGCTTTTGGCATCCCCAGAGATGGAGACTCTACAGCCCCTCTGGCAAACCTGTGCCAGTTCTGTCACCCACTGCTTTTGCAAATTGAAATGGAGGAGAGTCTCCCTTAATGCAATGGAATGTTCCTTAATGGCAGTATTGCTGTGAATGAGCAAGAAAGGCTTCTTTTAAAGAAACAATTAAAAAAAAAAAAGTCTTCTGAAACATTGCCACTTGTAATCAAATTATTTTGTGTTTATAGAAAAACAGATATCATAGTTCTGTCCTTCATTCTTACTTTCAAGTGAGAAATTACATTAAAAAAAGCTTTGACTGTCATTGAACCATAGAATGTCCCTGACTGTGAGGGTAATATGAATATAAATTTTCAATTAATATTACATTCCAAAAAGAAAATACTTAAGATGTTAAATGTTAATATTTTTCATTAAAAGGCCACTGGCCACAAAGGAAAAAGTTCACAGGAAACATTCTGATCACTTCTAGAACAAGTCAAGGAATCCCTTTCTTTACAACTCAGGTCTGCACTGTTCTTTTTCAGCCTGAGAGGCAACTCTTCTCCAGGCAGTGTACTAATGTTCTACAACAGGAAATGTTCAAGGGGTGAGAGTTGCCATTGATTCCATCAGGTTTGGCTATAGAGTCATCCCCTTCCTCTGAATGCTCCTTAATCTCTCATTTCCTTTACCATATCGGAAATGGTCTAACCTGGTTTGGTCTCCACGAAGAACATCTATGCAGGTTTGGCTTTATCCTACAGCCTCTGGAAATTCTGCAAACTTACAGAAGAGTGAGGAAGGGAGGCTGGTCTCTTACCCCTGCAGCTAGAGAGAATATTCCAGTTCATGCTGTCATTTAGGTGGGCACACTGAATACATGGGCTTACATTCATTGCAGTACCAAACAGCAAGTGACAAACATGTAATCAGCTCTATTAGCATTGATGGAAAGCCACAGGATTCTAAACAACTGCTGAAAATTAAGTGTACTGACCACAAGGCTATCTCAGATTCTACTGTTTCCAGCTTTGTTGGTTCTTATCACGTCTGAGTCTGATGCACAAGAACTTCCACTGGATATGAGGAAGAGCTTCATTATGTGGGTACATCATGATAATATCCAAATACTAAAAAATGTTTGCCTGCTGTCATTTGCCAGTGGTCCTACATTGTTTAATCCCTTGTTTAATTTAACACAACAAAACTCATCTTGCAGGTTAAAATACACTAGTCATTTCAAACACACTTTCATTTATGTAACTCAAGGATTGTATTTTCACAAGTTTTCTATTTAAGATAAAGCATTTGCATGGTTTTTTATTCAAAAGTCATGTTCAATATCAAATGCACAAGTTTGTAGAAGAAAAAGATTTTTTCCAACTTTGACAAGGAATAGTCAGCTTCTCCAATGACAAAAAAGTAAACAGAAAAATCTTAATATTTTCCCCGTTTCTCTGATTTGCATCTCAAATTCAGAGTAACTGTCAAAAAATTCCTTCCCCACCTGCAAAATCCCACTTAAGCTGCAGTAACCATCTTACTGTACTGTACTGCTTATCTGCTTACCTGCTGTTAAAAGCAAGGTTTGTTTAACCTAATCCTCTCATCTTTGAATCATGTCAGAGTATCAAGCCTCAAACCAGTCCGTTGAAAACCTGAAATAATTTATAATTGGAAATGCTTCTCTGCATACATCATTTTCTCCTCAGAGAGCAAGGACAGACAGGCAGAAAGGCAGCCTTGTTTCCAACGAATGATGTCCAGACTAGCAGAACTCAAATGATCTCTCTATAGAGCACATAGGTAGCTGTATTGGTTTTCTGATACACATTTATGGACTGAAGTACACAGAATATTTTGTAACAAGGAACTTAATACTTCCTAAAACACCTCTGCGTGTTTTTGTAAAACCAAAACAGGCATAAAGATGTCAACAAAAACACTATTTCTTAAAACAAGTTTATATTAAATTGTGGTGCTGTTTTCAAAAAAGAGGTGTGACAACAACACAAGTTGAAGGTGGTATTAGAAGTCAGCTGGGAAGGGTGACTAGGCAGTTATGAGAGACTTGCCCATAACATTGAAATTTAGAGAAAGTTTTCCTTTAAGGAGAAAGAAAAAAAAGAAGAAGAAGAAAATAAACAGACCAGCATTATAAAGCTGCCACATCATATTTATCTAAGCAGGTTTATTAAAATTATGTTTAGTATTTCCCAAATGTTTATCATCCTAGACAAATAGTCTCATACAGAGTCCAGGGCAGACCAAGTTCCCAGCTTGTTCCAAGCACATGGTTAAGGCAGGTCCCTCCCTAAGGAGATCACTGTCTGCAGGAGACAGGCAGGACATGGGTCATGATCCCACCCCACCCCACCTCCATGCATGGCCCAGAGAGACGTCCTGCCCGATCCCGTGCCTCCCGAACCACGACAGCTGTGGTGTCCCAGGACATGAGCCCAGTGCCTGGAGTTTGGGGTAAGCCTTCTGCACATCCCATTTTTGTTACAGCTTCCCTCCAGCACTGCCTTCTGTAAAACAGAAGGAGGAGAACTAATCACCTGATCATCACTCCTCTTTTCTGGAGGGGCTGGTCCTGCCTGACACAGCTACAAGGCATGTCCTCAGACAAGCATCGAGCCACTCCATCCCACTTTGGGTATTGTTTGGTAGTAATACCATTTGCACACCTCTGGCTATAGGTAATGTCACACATTTTAAGTATAAAACATGCTAGAGAGATATCTGTATTTTAGGACAAAAATCAGTTCTGCAGATCTCTTCCAGCAGAACTGATATCACCCAGAGCTTTTGGGTGTTGATCAGCAAGTGCAGCAGGTCTCAGTGGAATTCTGAAAAGTAAAAAATGGGGCACAGAAAAATACCCTGAATCTACAATATCAGCAGTCATGTCACTGGGAAGGGACAATTTTTATAACCTTCATCCAAAATGCATAAACTCAGAAAAATGATTCAGTGCTAACTTGTTTAACTGAAATTCCAATTTTAGATACCTCCCTCTCTAACCTTGGGATGGCTTCATAACCTCCTGCTTCACTGGGTTTAAGACTCCCTTGGCTGCAGATTTCTCTAAGCTACTCCCCTTTATGAGTAGTAGACTGCAGTGGAATAATTTCTCTGCAGTATTTCAACATTTTGGTGAAAGAAATGTATTTGAAAAGTGCTGCTACTGCGTAAGAGAGTAAGGGCAGTGTTGCATCAAA
>JAOXXN010000480.1:526759-546560 GCA_026770055.1 Myrmophylax atrothorax
AAGCTGCATATTTCCCTCTACTTACCTTCTAATCCTGGTAGTGGATTCTCTCATTTAGACAGAGGGATCCGTAACTTTCAAGATTATATTTATATTCAACAAAAGTCGTCAAAACTATGCACTAGGGGCCAGTTGAAGTCTCTTGGAACACTGACTCTCTTGTTCAGTCTCTTTTTGGGTGTGTTTCCTCACAGCCCCCTCATGCTCTGACCCACCCCAGGTCAGCAAGTTCCCCACCCCAGCACAGGCCTCCCCTCGGGGTCTGCAGGACACCCCACACTGGGCTGCACAGACACAGCTCACCGTGTCACACACAGTCCAGCCCGACACAATCATTCCCCTCTCCCCAGTCATCTCTCCCCTCACTTTAGATACTCCAGCTTAAAGCAGTTGTCCATTTGTACTTCACCTATTTGTATATCCACAAATATCTATTCCTTCAGGTTGGATAACATAATATGAACTGTATTGGGAAATAATTCCCCAAATTAACCTCTAGCAAGGGTAAACCATAAGTATTCCTTTCCTTCCAAAAACTTGTGCTACATTTTAGTCTCCAGTTATTGAAGCTGTGAGTATGAAAAATGCAATGATAGTTACCTAGAAGGACTAGGATTGAAATGTCCAGGCTGGATTTAATATTTTTATTAAACTCCAGCACACAGTACCATCTCCTATTGTGAGGGAAAGGAAATTACTACTTTGTCAGTGCTATTTACCTGAGATTTACTTTGTAAACAAACCACAAATGCTTCTCCTTTCTGTTCTTGAAGCCTACTCAGATTCAGCAAATTATGTGGTTGTGAAATTTATTACACATTTTTTAACATAATCATTGCCCTACAAAGAAATCATGCAGAGTTTTTGGCTATTCTCACAACATTAGTAACCATCACCTGACATAACTAACTCTGCAAGATTCAATATAGTATGACAGCAAAATATTACTCCATTGAACAATTATTTATTTTTGAAACAGGTATGGAGGCTACAGCTACACTGTTCTTTTAAACAGCAAGAGACTACATGTGCTCACGTTAAATTGGAAAAAAAACACCAACAAAATCATTACTTCCTTAAATTTGGAACTTTGGGAATTCAGACACAAATGAGACCATCAAAAAAGAGATGGACATGCTGATGCCAAGGAAGCAGTCTGGTGAAAGCTTTATTTTAAAGATCATGAGGTAAAAATAGCCAGACAAGAAGCTTAATGACAGTGCCAGTTCCCCCCATCCCGTGCATGTTTAAGATACAGCTGCAACCATTACAGTAAATGGCACAAGAACGTGACAATTATTTGCAGTTCAAAAGTCAGCAGAAGCTGCTGTTTCTAGACACACCTCCTGGTAATGCAACAAATGCTGAGCTCCTACTATTTTGTGTCACAACTGCCATAAGCGATTGTTTCTAAAACAATAGGCTAGTTTGCATGAGAGTTACAAGACTTGTGGAACTGTAACGTTTGTTGGGCTGCACATTCACCATATTATTGAAGATGAGAGATAAGGATCCTGGACAGGAATTAGAAACTTTATCCTGTGGACAGTATTGCAATTGAGCTGTCAGAAGGCTTTTTGCATGAAGGAATGAATCGCTCCATTAAGACAAAACAACCCTTTCAGTAAGGGTGGGGACAGGGGAAGAAAAATCACTGCTGTTTTCCTTCATGGTCCTCCTCAGGGAGATCCAAAGTGAGTTGTGTCATCCCCTTACCCCTCCCAAGAACTGAATCACTTTTGTAACCAAATCAGCTCGTCTCTTGCTGACTTTATTACAGTGGCATTTTATTTCCACTGCCATCTAATGCTCCTATTCATGCAAATATACAAACACCTTCTCATCCCTTAAATCCATCATCGAGCTCCCCAGTAAGTGAACACTCCCACCCCTTGCTGCACCCACTCAGGATGTGCATGGGCTGTGGTTTGCTTGAAGGAGCAGCAGCCAACCCCAGCCAGCTCTGCCTGACTCACCCCTCTCGCTGTGCTGATCCCCACTGGCTGCAGCAGGGCAGAAGGGCAGGTCTCAAGCTCTTTCCCTGTGGAACTGTTTACAGAGGCAAGGCCAAGCATTTAAAATGTTTGAGATAAACATTTCTGCAAGCTTGCTGAGCTCCCTGAAGTCTGAGCTCTGCCTGGACAATCAGGACAGTAACCCAAGTAAATGATAAAACTCAAGTGATTTCTTAACTACTCCACCCCACTCACACAAGCACAAACCATTTGCAAAATGGTTCATCCAATAAAGTCCTGAGAACTGGCTGACAGGTACATTGGATATAGATCATTTATTCAAGCCCTTAATGCTGTCAGGATTGTTCACAATGACTGGCTCGTTGCTTCAGAAGATTTCCCCTACAATTTCAATCAGTTGCTCAATGGTCAGGTTAAAGGATATCCAATAAATATGAACTATAGTAGGTGAAACCTGTGGGTATAACTGTTCTAAAGCATCAAGAGGTACCTTTTGCTTCCAAATAATTTAAAGAAATTTTCTTAATGTTTATGTGCTCTGTAATCAAATTATGTGACTCTCAAAGGGAATGACTTGCTAGTACATAATTTTAATAAAATCCTGTTCCCTTCTGACATGCCTACCACACAAACAGCCTACTAATTAGCCCATTAAGGCCTAATATTGGCACTGCTTTTCAAACATGCAGCTCATAGAACACCTGATGAGCTCCCACAGTTCCAACTGACCTCAACTACAGGGATAAATTCTTCATCTCAGGTTGGTCACTGCATTAGCACAAAATTTCAGAAAATGTTCCCGCAACTTGTTCCCTTTGTATGAAGAAAACTTGGACAAAACATATTTTTTTTCTGCCAAAGTACCTTTGAAAGTGAGACATTTTATCTCCCTTCACTCTCACAAAATATTCAGTATAATATTCAATGTTAATTAAAAAAAAAAATAACAGCTTCTCTCTTCATCTAGTTCCCTCTCCCAATCTTGATTCTGTCCATATAGTCTCTGTCTTTGTTTTGTAACAGCTCTGAGGCTACTCTATGATTTATTCTGACAATTATTATCCTTAATATAAAACAGCACAGTGAACACATCCATGCTCACTCTGGAATCCATTTTTTCGGTGGGTTTTTTTGTAATTCTGTCCAAATTCCATGCTCCATAATAGCTTTCCACTTGAAAATGTGACAGATAACCATGCTGGTTAAGAATCAATTTTAGCGCAATTGGTAAATATCTCCAGTTTGACAGAAAAGTGTTCAGCATTTATGCAACTATTTTTTATTTCAAAGGACCTCCAGTACCAATGGATATTTATCTTTAACCCTTATGTGTCACTAATGTGCCCATCAAATTTAATGGTCTGTGTTCCATACCGAGCCACAGCGATAAAAAGAAAAGAACTTCACTCAGATCAGTTTCTGAAAATGCAAATTCAGTGACAGAATTGAAGCAGGCTATAGAACCCATTTCCAATACTTGGTAAGTAAGCAAAGAAGAGATTCAGCATATTTGCAAACTTATCAAAGAGTTACCAGAGGTCTTCTCTAGATTATCATCAGCTGTATTTCTAAGGGCATTTCCATCATAATTTACAGCTAAACAGATTTCCAGTTTGCATAACAGTCATATTGCAAATAGCACCATTATTGGCTCAGTAGAACTTACACTGAAGAAATAATTCACTAACAAATGTTACTCAGAATTCATGACCAAAATGTCCCACATCACAGTCCTGGACTAGAAGCAAAGATTCTTGTAGCTCATAGCAAGCCCTTGTACCAGCCCCATATAATCCACAGTTAAGCTCACCAAAACTTTTCCAAAAGAGGTCTTTAGCTCCTGAACAAGAAAGCAGTGTTGGATAAGCATGTTATTATTTGGCCAACTCAAGCTTCATCCAAATATTCCTGCCAGGAAATTCTTCCCTGGAAGGTGACAGAAAATTGTATTAAAACAGAATATCAAATAAAATTTAATAGAAAATTCTACATTAAGCTATGTGTTTGCAGCATTAACCCCCACTCCTTCCATTCTAGCTATAAACAGAAGGATTTTATGCAGTGTGGTCTGTAATGAAACACCTTAAAAGATTTCATTAATTTCTTCAATTTCAACTTCTTTCACTTAGTTTAGTTTAATTTCTTCAATTACTTTCTTTAGTTAAACAAATTAAAAAGTCTTCCACCAATTCAGTATCACAGCATGGGTTCATAAAGAAACAGGACAGACTGCAGAAAGAATGTCTGAGCCTTCAAAAAACAGCATGAAAGACAATATCCTGTAGACATATCTAACACTAATAGTATTAAGTTCAGAGGGTTTTGTCTAGCTCATCTTTTGCCTGAATAATGTCTGACAGAATGGTCCTCGTACAAAGAAAAGAACTGCTGGGGGCAGGGGGGGATCTTTAATTGACAATCCAGGAAAAATACCTGCATCTGCTCGCTCAAAGAACATCAAGAGTTTGTACCATCGGGGCTCAGGAGGTTAATGTCCTCTTTTGAAGGCATTTAATCATGTTTGCAGATAGGCATGGTAACTTTCATAGGGTAAGAAAGGAGACACTGAATGTTTTTATTTACCAAATAATCTGTTCTAAACATTATGACCCAAGGAAAAGGTACAAAACTTAAGGTTAGGAAAAGACCTTTAAGATCATCGAGTTCAGCCATGAACCCAACACTGCCACTGCACCACTGTCACGTCCCCAGGTGCCACATCTACAGCTGCTGAAAATACCTCCAGGAAGGGTGACTCAACCACTTCCTCAGGCAGCCTGTTCTAGTGCTCAGCAAGTTTTTCAGTGAAGAACCATTTCCTAATATCCAGCCTAGAGCTCCCCTGGCACCACTTGAAGCTGTTTCCTCTTGTCCCATCATTTGTTCCCTGGGAGAAGAGGCCAACACCCACCTGGCTACAACCTCCTTGCAGGGAGTTGTGGAGAGCAATGAGGTCTCCCAAGCTTCCTTTTCTCCAGACTAAACACCCTCAGCTCCCTCAGCTGCTCCTCACAGGACTTGTGCTCCAGACCCTTCCGCAGCTCCACTGCCCTTCTCTGGACTCTCTCCAGCCCCTCAATGTCTTCCTCCTAGTGAGGGGCCCAAAACTGAACACAGCATTCAAGATCTTGAATTAATTCTGATTTATTTTTAACATGCTTGTTGATGTTTTATACAGTGTGTATAAGTTTACCCTCCAAGCTTGAGCCATAATATGTGCAATGATTTATGAAATGGGTGTTTTGCACATTAATTATACTGAGACATTCTTTTTATCTTCAGTGATACACAAACATATCATTAGCCCATCACATGATGTCTATGTGTATCACAGAACAAAGGCCAAACATTAATAAACTCTCAGTCCTCCACACTAACTACTGTTTTTCTGAGTGAAATATGAACATCTTAATGTGTGTCATTTAATCTGACAAAAGATACTACCTTGCAAACAAAACATTTTTTACTGCCTTTTGTATCACAGGCTGCCACATCCACAACAAGGTACCATTACAGCAAGATGCACATTCACAGAGCTGTTCTATTTTGGATGTTTAGAAAACAGATGAAAATAGGAAAAGGTTATTTCATGGAATCTTTGCGAAAACACACTGAGACACAACCCCATTCACCAAGCAAAAAAAAACACCAAAAGTTCTGGATACAAACAATGAAAATAAGGCTAAAGTAAAAGCCAGGAACATAATAGGAAGTCCAGCTCAATCAGGTGCCAAATTGTTTTTAATTCTATTACTCATCAGCATTTTTGTGAAGTGCTATTCATCTACTGATTGTATTCTTGGGTTAGATTAAGTTAACTTTATTGATGCTGAATTCAGCCAGCTAACCTTTACTATTTATTTTTAATAGGTTTGATGCAATACATTTTTACTGCCGAGCTGGGTATCGATTAAAGCCTCTGCCTGCACTCATTTTGATTGCCTCTTGTAATTAGGAAGTCTAATAAGAGTGAGTGTAAGGTACAAACAACAACATTTGCATGCAGATCTTTAAGAACTAAATATGCTTTGAAATACACCTGCCCTTGAGGTGAAGGATGAAAAACAAAGAGAAAGGCAGTAGACATCTCAAGGCATAAAAAAGGAAGATTCCATAAGGTGCTGTGAAGTAGCATGGTATGTTCAGGGTCTGGGCAGAACAGAAGGGACTCCCACAAATCAAGTCTAACCTGCTCTGCCTAATGCTGCAAGATAAGTTTATGCCATCTAGGAAGATATACTCCTGATAGTTTACACTGGAATTTGAAGGTTTATAAGCAATGCAGCAATTGCAAAAATCCCAATCCTTCCCAAAGCTGGAGGATGTGGGTGGGCAGTCACAGAGCTACACTAAAATAATCACAGGCTTGGGCAGGAACACAAGCACAGAAAGAGGAAAGTCAGGGCCCAGGGCTCTCAGAGAGGCAGAGGAGATTTGCCACGTGAGCCAACATCCTGGCAGCAGCAACTGCCAACACTTGCTCACTCAGCTGGGGCTACAAAGAAGAGGAATGTCTGATGAATTTTTTTTCCATATCTTCTGATAACTAGAAGTCAGTTTTGCCACAGATACTATCTTGTTTGCTGGATAATCTCCCAAGTGATGTTACAGCAACATTTAATGGCATTTGGATTTTATGGAAAGGCTGATTAGACTAATTACAAGTACAAAGTAGAGAACTTCAAAATACAGTCTGTGAATGGATGCAGGATATGTTTTCAGATAAAGCATTTTCATCCCTGAAAAACGGTTTAATTTATTATATAAAGTGTGAGAAATCAGGTTTGGAAAGCACCAAGCAGGCCCATTTTCCTTCTCTTGCCTAGGGCAGGATGCATTACTCATTTACTGCACTGCACTATGTTTTCTAGCCCTGTCTCATTTTCAACACAACTTCAAAGAAGATGTGAAGCATCCCACACGTCCCTTGGGAAACTACTCCAAAATAGTACAGAGGTTTATTTCTGACATTTAATATTATCTCTCCTCCTCAGCTTCATCCCATTACACTCAATCTGTCACCTTCTAACAGAGTTTGAAAATAAGTAGACACATTTTTTTCTGAAATGTTGTTTAAGTTTTGGACACTGTCATCCATACTCTGAGAAAAAACATGATCCTCCACCCCCTAAAATGCCACCCTCCAAAGCCACACAGCCAGACTTACAGCCACTTTCCTCTCTCAAGGAACTCCAGTGAAAGAGGGAATTCACAGCTCTTTTTCTATTGCCATGGCTGGAAAAGGCTACAGAAATATGATCACAGTCAGGACATTTCTCCACAGCCCTTCATCAGTCCCAGGGAAACTCACCTATGAGAGACCTCTCTGATCCATAACAGCAGAGGAAAAGTTAGTGTCTATTTCTCACATCAAAATAGAGTATCCTGCTCTTTCCCAAAGGAGAGCTGATACAGCACTTACTCTATAACACAGATTAATCTGACAATGGTATCCAATCATAATAATAAAAGAATTATTTCATAAAAGCAAAGGTGAAATATGTTATGAGGAGATCTCCTGCACAGCAATAGCTGAGTCTTCCAGCTCCCTGACTGCAGAGTTATTGCATATTGTACTTCATACTGTAGAGAGAAAATTCTGCTTTTCACATCTGATGGACAGGAAAATGGTAATTCACCAGATTGAAAGTACAAGATCCGAAGGTAAAAGGAGAATTACAATTGCCTTTGATTTGGAGAAACAGTTATTATATATTATTTACTAACTATATATATATATAAAACTAATCCTGTATTATTATCTATGTAAGAAATTATTCCACCACATAATGTATTCAAGATGCCACCCTTAAAGCAGCAAGCTGGCTCTAGGATGCCTTGCTCCATTGTTTAAACACCCATGGAAAACAGAAACCAAAGGGTCTTTAAAATGTAGCTGTTGTATAAACTCCTGATGTGCCACAGGGAAAACCTACAAGCTTTTGCTCTGTTTGTTTGGTAACTGCACAGCTTAAAGGGGATTTGAAGGCACTTCACTGCATCAAGAGCTGCACCAAAAAGCCTGCAGTAAAATGCAGCATTTAATTGCAAAGCTACAAACCCCTCAGATACATTAACAACAGTTAGTAAGGGCTAAACAGCCTGTGTGCAACCTGATCCGAAGTGAAAATCATTGTATTATTGTCCATGGAGCAACTAGGAAGGGGAGGATGATCTGACATTATCTTATGCAGCTCCTACGGCCACACAAGTAAATAACAGCTTTCATATGGGAAGCCTTTTGAGCACCCATAAGCTGAAAGCACTGATGGCCTCTCTGAGCCTTGATGAGAAGGTGTGTCACATTTAAGTACAGTTCTTAGTAGGCAGCATTTTTAGGTTTCCTTGGAAACTGTAAGACATACCTATAGGAACAGACTGTAACTACTTGGTTTAGGTGGTCTTTACTGTCTAGTTTTACCACACTCCGTGGTGAAAATATGCATTATAGGCTACAAAGGAAAAATACATAAATGGGGATCTGCCGCATACAAACGGGAGCAAAGGGAATCTGGGTTTGAGCTTTAAAGGCCCCAAGGCACCTCTGGAAGCAGAAATGCAGCAGCTGGCAGCACACATAATGACATTTTCCTGAGACAGGATAGGAATTCCATAAAATAAGAGAATTAAGAGAAGAAAAACAAAACAGCACACAAAAAATTCCTTGCATTGGGCAGAGGAATTTCAGACAGAACTTGCAGCAAGGGTGTAGGCTTTGAACTTACTTTCCCTAATGGAATCTATTTCCAATTAATAGCTCTTTGCCTCAATGAAATAGTGTGATGAACTCTATAAAAAGGTTTCCTCTATCCAAAGCATAGCCTTTTAAATTTTGTCAGCTCTACTACTGAGATTAGAAAAAGGTAAAAAAAAGACACTAAATTTTCTGAGTCATTATGGAGTCAGAGGAAGGAGTGGTATCTGATTTGAGGTGAATAGATGACCCACTAAACTTTTAAATTAATTTTTGTTGGAAGCCAGAATTTCACTTTTAAAAAGTGATTAAAAATAAAAAAAAAAATCAAAGGAAGTTAAAACTGATAAAATTAAGAACTGAAACATTCAAATTAGTTTGTTGTCTGATGTTTCCATTGCTTTTATCCTTCAGTATTACTTTTTTCCCCAAAAAGATCAGCAGAGAGCCTGCCAGCTGCACTGGCTTCCTCTGACACACAAAATTACCGTTTAGCTGGGGACTCTTTCAAGGGCTACAGCTGAGCCCCTGTGCAGCTTCCAGATTAAAGGAGGCAAACAAAGTAACTCCATTACCCAGAGGCACTAAACCAAGGGGCTGGTTTTTGTGTGTGATAGTGGGATAGCACTAAGCAGCAGCAGGACCCTGCTCATATGGAAGGAGATGAAAACAGATAGTAATAAAAAAAAAAATAAAAATCGAGCAAAGTTGACTGCTCAGCCTTTTCTCCAGGGAGACACATTGACTTTATATGCAGCACTTTCAAAAATACACACATGAAAGTGTGTACATGAGATGGCTGCCAATAATGGCTAAGAAAGGTATCTAACATGGCACAAGGTCCATTTTCATTTGAAGTTCCTCAGTATATTGTAACTTAGGTATCAGTTTCTAACTGAGAAGCACTTTTTTCACATAATATTCTTAAACTAGATGTTTTGGGCAGGACTGGGAGTACAGAAATGAAAGTTGCATTTCCAAATTCCTGAGACGTTTTAGTTCTCTAGATCTATCACTCAGGAATAATCTTAAGAAATAGTTACCACTTGTTAAACATTTTTACTTCGTACTGCCATTCTCACAGGATTTTCATTGCATTTCCATGTTTCCTTGTTTCAGATATCTCTGCTTGCAGAAATACAAATACACTCAGGAGTACTTTGAGAGAGCAAGCTCTAAGTGACTGTGGTATTTGAAAGCTTGCTCATACCTACCCTTGACATATTCTGGAAACTCTTTGAGGCATGATTATGGGCTGTGATATATTTATGTGAAACACACTGGCAGATACTTAGTAATGATAAAATAATACTGTCAAAATGAAAGTCATGCCATGTAATGAAAAGAGTATTGAAGAGGGCAAATTGTAGTATCTTCCCAGACAAGCATATACCCCCTGCAAAGAGGAACTTCTCAAAGGTAAAAAGCTTTACTAACACACAAAAGAAACAAACAAACAGAAAAATCCCAACTTAATTAAATTTTACCTTCTTTGATGGTTTAAATTCAACATTAAGGTATAGGTTGGAAGATGGACCAAGAAAGTCTCTGGCAAAGCTCCTCCTGGAGTCCAGCAAGCACTGAGAGACTTCCAGCAATCCAGCTACAGGTTTTGCCAAATTAGTGGGGGGTGGGGCTGAGAAACTCAGAGACAAGTCTGTTCCAGTGTTTGTACAGCCTTTCACAGGAAATTCAGCCAGGCTGAAGGCCCAGAAAGACTGTTATCGACCGTCTAAAATTGACACCCTCAACGTGGAACTCTTAATTTCCCCAGGGACTGGGTTGATTTCCCCTAAGTGTATGCACAGAGAGTCACAGCAATGAAGCCTTAAAGATAAGAATATCTCCCAAGTAGAATTAGGCACATGTCAAAACCATTGCAGAATTTCAAAGTGAGAACTTCATGCTGATGCACTGAGTGGGGCTGTGTGTGCTCTGCGGGGCACTGACAGAGTTACAGAACAGCTGGGAGTGGAAGGAACCTCAGGAGGTCTCACAGCCCAGCCTCCTGCAGGGTCAGCTGGAGGATCACACCAGCTTGCTCTGGGCTTTATCCAGCCAGGCCTTGAGAAATGCCAGTGATGGAGACTGCACTGCCCCATGGGCAGCCTGTTCCCCTCGTGGTGAACTTCACGAGCAGTCCAAACTGCTCTTATTTCTGTTTATGCCACTTCACTCTTGTCCTTCCAACCTCCATCTTAAATATATGGTTTGAAACAGCTTCTCTCTCTCTAAAGTTTACATTTATATTTGAAAATACAATGCTTCACACAGCATGCAAACCTGAACACTGAAACACAGGCCTTCAAGTACTGAATAATCTCCCCCTTAATATCTAATGCTGCTCCTAGGCCTTGTGGCTCAGCTGACTGAACTGGTGTCAGAGTTCCAGGCTGGTTGCTGCTTAGGTCACCTGTTTTCTCCAGATCCAGCTGAATGCCAATGCCAAAGGATGAGCGAGAGTCACATACAAAGGGCGCCAAAGGCAAGCTAAGTCACTTGGTAACTTTCAGGTTAATAGAAGCCAGAGCAGCAGAAGATATTTTTCATTCAAAAATGGCTTCATGGAGAAGTCATTATCTAATTTAGTTAATGTCCCTAGACATGTGGATAGCATTTATCCCCTTATCCTATTTCTCTGTTACAGCACTGTGATGAATTACCACCCTTTCTGAATTCTGGCAGAGATGACCCTGATGCAAATTTTGCATCTCAAGGAGATTCCACTGCTGAAATTGTGGTAACTGATATACAAATTTTTGCTTCTTTTCCCACAAGTAATTAAAATTCTGTGGTTTAAGTAACTGTTATCAAGTCCAGAGATGGAGATAAATGAACAAATACATAGACAGATCTGTGTAACACATGCATGGAATAACTTTGGAAGACAAGAGAGCACAGAACGAATAGTTGTGCTCTGATAACAGTCCCAAAAACACCAGCAGTGCTCTGCCTCTGCACCTGGCACATCCTTTTATTCATGCATCGGTGGCCTATAAAATAAAAGCCAATCTCAAAATCTACTCAAGAAATTTCTAAATTGCTTCTGATGAGCTTTTAAAATACTGAACAGGCCTATACCAAATCAAAGAGATTTGATGGACATTTTCAGTTCTTTTAGTAGCCCTCAGTATTTAACTTGAGAGAGGTACCTACATTATATTTCAGTGCAGTTACATGATTATAGACATCTCATGCCCATGGATTCCTCGTGCACAAATAGTTCTAGTGTATAAATAAAGGTAAGGCTATGGATTGGACTGACAGCTGGGACTTCAGAGAGAAGCATTTGTGAACAAGAGTGTGATTTTTGGAAAGTCTTAAGCCATATTCAAATAAAGCAGCTATAAATTCAGATGCTGAGCCAAATTTTATCCCATTTCTCTTTGTCCAGAAAAGTCAAACAAACACCTACCATAAAAGCCTACTGAATCTTAGGTAGTTTCTTCTTTTATAGAAGAGCAGTTGCCCCGAAATAAAAGGGAAAGAACAATTTTCCCTTTCAAAACACACCCATCATTTATGAAAACTTTCTAAAATATATAAGACTTTGTTCCTGTATCTTTCTCTGGAGTTTGAATAAAATCTGAAATTACACCCTTGCACAGAGGTTTGTGCATCTTTCTTTTCTGTTCAGCAGTAGGATGCAAATGGGGACTATATATTGGTTTAGTTAAAAAGCCAAAGCACAATTAAAACATATACTTTTTAAAGATCTGAATTGTCAGTGTTTAAAAGGAATATATTTTGCTTGTAGAAATCCCATAAGTAATAGTGGTTGTTGTTGTTGTTAAGAAACCATTCTCTTGTATAACATTAGGAAGGGTCAAGACTGAAACCACCAGTGTAATATTTACTTGAGCACAAGTTCCTTCAGAGGGGAAAAAAACAGAAAAAAAAATGAAACCCAAACAAGATTAGTTTTCAATGATGTAGCTGAAGACAAAGTACGTAAATTAGTTTGGGGATTTACCTGTCACTAGTGGAGAAGGCTCTTATAGAAATCAAATCAGAAGACTGAAATATTAGGAGAGCAGACACGCTCCCCTTCAGTTTGCTGCATTATCATTCCCAGCTTTAAATTGTTTTTCTATGCTAGTTTAGACTTAGGGAATAAGATGGTAACTGTTGTAATAACCACTGTGGGACACACAGTGTAGCAGGAAATTTTTATGCCTACTAATGGCAACGTCCTCAGAAACATGTTATAGAAGCAAATCCATCCTTTGATTAATGTTATAGCTCATCATACAGTCTGCTACAGACCCCGTGGTGTCTTTCCCCATGGTGACAGTCACAGAGTGGCTTCCTACTACATTAGACAGTTTTAAAAGGGGTGCAGGGTCATACTGACCTTGCAAGACAGAAATACACGACAGATTTCACCATATTTTAGCTTGAAATAAATAGGAAATACCAGGGAAAAAAAGCAATTCCCAGCATATGTAAAAATACTAAATTACATGAATATATGAATTAAGATAATTTTTTCCTAGATGAGGATAATAAACACATGCAATTTGCAATTTCAGTTGTTTATCAACTGAACACAGATATTTTACTTGTGCCCAGGTACACATCCATATGTGAAAGCAACTGTGATGAGTGACATTGCATCACTGTGCTCCTACTCTACTGTCCAAGAGATAAATCCGCTTATTCTTCCCTTTACATGTTGTATATGTAAGAAGAAAGTGGAGCAAAATTAAAAACCCAATAAAAGATGAAGTAATGTTGTAAAGAAGAAATACAAACCTGTTTACTATTTTGGAATGGGCTGTATGCAAACATTTTCATTCTTCAGGGCAGTTCCTCTCCATTATTCTGTTCAGTAGTTGGAGTCTACTGACAACAAACAAGATACAAGATCTAATGTTAGAGCACACAAAGGAGTAATGCTATTTACTATTTACCTGTGTCTGAACATACATCAAACTGTTACACTGCAGAGCAGACCTGGATTCTGGTGCTTAGAGGTTTCTAGAAAAGGGCACAATTTTAGATCAAATTAGTATCAAGACAAGGAAGTAATACTCCCATTTTCATGCTTTCTAACCTTTGGGATAAGAAAAAGCCCAGGCTGTAGTGACAGCCATTCCAGACAAAGACATGAAGGGAGACATCACATCCCGTCTCCTCTTTCAAAACAGCCAGCACGAGTCTAAGGAAGGTCAGCTGCTGAATGAGCTTTTGGGGTTGATTTTTTTTTCTCTGCTCCCTTGCCCTGGTGTCTGACTCTCCAGGCTGCCTTTGCTGTCAGGCACAGCAGGTGACCCTCTGCCCTCCCCTCACTACTGTCTGTAAGCAACCACACTGCAGCTCTGCATCACTCAGCTGTATTTTATTGGGTCATACCACCTGCAGTAAATTTACTGCTGTAGTTTGGATTTCTCCCACATGCATCTGATGGCAGGGGGATGTTCCCTTTCATGCAGACTACTTTCACTGTGTACCTTGAACTGCTAAAATCATCCCACCAGGGCTGACTTTTTGCATTGTTTCAGTGCAAAGCTCTGCTGTAAACCATCATCACATGAAGGTTTGTGACTCTCAGCAACAGCACCTTTCACTCCTAGTTTATAAGAGCATCCAAATCAAGACATGGCTTACAGCTTTACTGCTAGTGCCTCAAAGGGCAGCATCCCAAAAATCCAGCATCAATGACTTTCCAAGTTATTACAGACTGAAAAATTGAAGTCCCACTATTATTTCATATATCCCAAAGCATACAGGCATACAAAACAGCCATGGGGGATGCTATACAAAATAATTTGAAATTTGAAGGAGTAAGCAAATACATTTTTCAGTAGCCAGGGATGGAAGATGAAGACTACACAGAACAATGACGTGTCTTTGAGACACAGCTGGTAACATATCTTACTATCTATCAGGTAGTTTATTTAAAAATAAATCCAGAAGTCATTCACAGTTAAACAATCACAGATCTCAATACAGTATGACTTTTCTCACCCTGTCTATCTAATTAGTGTTTGGAGTGCTGCAGCACTTGGTCCTTACCATGGTTTCAGTTTACACTAAAAAAGCAAACAAGGTCAAAAGCTGGTCTCACTCTGCTCTAAAAAAGCAAACAAGGTCAAAAGCACAGTATCTATCACCACAAAATTAAAATGTTAGCCAAACAAAAGGGACAACATAGAAAGCCAAAACAGAGTTAGAATCATAGAATAGGCTTCAATTAGATGAATATCTCAGCAGCACAAAGTAAGGTGGCTCTAAGCCTCTTTCCATCACTTTTCCAGCAAACTGGCTAGCTTATTGTCTTCCTTTTCACAGCATTAATACATTCCTCCCAAAATGCCTCTGAAATTCAAGGTCCTGAACATTTAGCTTTAAAAGTACTGCCAATCTATACAATGCAACTTTCGGTAAAGCAAAACACACTTTGTGAAAATTATTTGAGAATTATAAATCAAATCAAGTATATTTTCTCTCAGCCAGGTAGTCATAAGACATTGATGGTACTCAGCTTGCAGACAGGCTTAATCCATGTAAAACGTTAGTTTCATTTCTCAGGCAGTCCAGCACACAAAAAAAGATCCTAATAGTCTCACTTGATGCTTCACAGCACTATCAGGGATAACTATCCCACAGTCTCTGGATGATGCAGCAGCCAGATCAGTCTGTCAGAGAGAGCTGGAAGCCCCACCTGCCCCACAGGAGTTTTTAGCAATTAGGATGTACTTGAGATAACAGGATTATGGCATGCAAGGACACAGGAGCACAGTTCACATCACTTCTGGCAGCCTGTAACAACTCTGAAAGGGTGCCCAGATCACCTCCAGGAACACACAGGAACATTCCAAGTTATCTGCCTGCACCAAACCTCCTAAGGCCAAGACGAGGGGGCTGTTTATGGAATCTGTCCCTAAGAAAATCAGCGTGAAGGCTCTAAGGAAGGAATGTAAATACAGACCTATTGTACAAACTTCTCTTCATGATTCAATGCCTTCAGTGGTACAAAACATCAGTGAGAGCAGCCACAACCTGGGCAGAGGCATTATCTTTCCTGACAGTTCTCAAGGAGGTTTACATCTTTACATCTGTTATCTTTCTTCTTCTATAAGAACAGTATAATAGGCATAAAGATGATTCCAAGTGGAATCCAAAACCTGCACGTATTCCTTTCCAATACAGGAACTCTTGGAAAGCAGACAGCTGATAGAAGTACAGTTTTTAAGGGCAAGGAGTGTTTTGGCAGTCTGAGAGCTTGCATTTAGAACTTCTGCCAACTCAGTATTCACATGCAGGTTATCAAAACCAAACTAAAGCATGGCAACAGGCTGAGTGAGAAGAATTGCACAGGAACGTTGTTTGCTAAACCAATTTCCAGAAAATCACCATGTTCTTAAGTCTTCCCCTGGCTCCCAAAAGCTTACAGAGCCCCACCTTTCTTTGTGCTGTTATATGAACAGGTCCATGGATTTTGTATTTGAGTCTACAGTCTCCCATTGAAAAACTCTTCAGTAATAAATCCAGTTTCATGATTGAGTTAACACAAGCAAACTTTCACTACCCTGTAAAAAAGAGGTATGATTATCTCAAGCATGCCTTCTGCATTAGTGTTGAACAAACTGAAGGCCTGAAGTAAGTTAATTTAAGGGATCTATCATAACGGTCCTTCTTTAGGAAGATTCTCCTCACCCACAAGAGTACTGAACTTTGGGGGTTCCCTGTCACAGTTTGATTACACAGAGCCAAGCAGCCCATACACTCTGGGGTGCAGTAATCCAGCACATCGACTGCAGAACTCTGAGCCAATCCTTCTTGCATTTAGTATGTGATTGGAAGTCTTGTAGCATCTGAGAGAGATTTGAGTGCCCTCCGATATCTCTCAGATTTCTTTTGAAAGCTACTTGCTGTGTGGAAATGTGTGTATAAGCCTGCCTCGTGGTCTGAGAGAAAAAGAAGTGCTTTCCTAGGAATGCCCTTACAAATGAAATCCAGTTCTCACAGTGGCTCATCAGTGCCCAGCAGGGTTTCACATGACATCTACTACAGCAGCTGCTTTGCACTTCAAGCAGCCTTGAGCTCTGCAGTTGAAAGATTGTGTTTATTGTAAGGACTGTTAGTGTTATGTCCTTAATACGACTCTTCAGCTATTACAAGAAAGTAATCTATGTGCCTTTGAAAATCTCCCTCAAAGTCATTATATACAGATAGCTAATTGTTCCCATTTCAAAATATAAAACCTTATTACAACCTGAGAACCTATCTAAAATAAAATATCCCTAATAATTCTCACTGAAAGCACAATTATGAGCTTTTAAAAACCCTTCATGTCTATTGAAAATGCCTTTTGGGGTGCGAGGGGAGTGGGGTTTGACAGAATTTTTCAAAACTGTCCAATATTCTGGAGATATGTCAACCAAGAGCAGGCTCCTCTTCTTCCTCAGGCTCTGACCTTTTCCTCTGAAGTCTGTTTGATCTTTTCTAACCACCAGAATCATAAGCTGATAACTATATCTCAGCGTTTTACCCAGTGACTGTTCAGTGTAAAATACATAATGAAGTTTAGGAGATAGGACTGGACCCCAGGCCTGCCCTCTCCCAGGTAAGGGCTTTCATCCCTGGGATATGGGTTCAGGCATCCTTCCCTTTTTAGCCCATGCAGTCCTGCCCTTTTTGCTGCACAGACAGCTTTAACAGCACCACACCTCTGAATACCAATCTCACCCGAGAAGGGCATACTACCTGCCAAGGAGACTTTTGTGGAGTCTTGTTTCTTGAGAAACATTTCCAAAATTCATCAATGCTTGAGGTAAAAAAAGCAATTTAATGCAGTTTCACATACATGAGGCTGTGGTGGGAGTGAAGGCATAGGCTCTTCTGTACTCTTACAAGATCAATGGAATGTACATCTTCCAGTGTTTTCCCCTCTTGTTCCAGCATCTACCAAGTCTCCTTCTGTCTTCTGACACAGTTCACTTTCATCTTGTAATTTGCTATGGACTAAATATGCAACTTTAATGTTTTTCACAATTTTTGCCTAACCAATTGCAATTTCTGAGTTTCAGCTCCAGCATGAAACCATTCACCAGCTTTACCAGGACCTTTCCCCAAAAAACAACCTCAGAAATACCCTCCTGGGGAAACAGGGAAAGCATACACACTGGAGACAAAAGGGAACGGGACACATGCATTACAGGAGACAAAATAAGATGCCAAAGACTTCTGTGGGCATAGATAGCCTATCTTCTGCTCTGAATAATTAAACAGAAATGTGATGCTCTCTACGTGTACCTGATCCAGATCAAATTTGTGGTTAAGTGATGGAGCAGTGCACAAATCCATTATTAATGACTGTGAAACCATTCATGGCTTGAGTTATTTTATGCAGCTATTCTTAGAAATTGTGTTCAGAAACCATTAAAAAAATCAAAATAAATACTTTGCCTCTAGTAAATTCTGAGAGAAAGAAAGAAATCACATAAGGTTAAAAAAAACCAGAATGACAGTCAGAGAAGTCTGTTTGACTTCTACACTCAATTAAAATATACATTTGTCTAAAATGAACAAAAGTAGAAGAGTCTTCTTAAGGAAAAGAAACTAAAAATATGAGTACAATAACCAGTATTGTCCCCAGGTTCCCCCATGACCCTGCTCTCTCCACCTGGGCAAAAAGAATCTTTTGTATTCAACTGTTCTGTTAGACTTCATGGTCTTCAGAGATGGCCTAATCATTAGTGCAGATGCTTTAATGCCACACAGAGCAGGAACCTGGCTCTATGTGCTACCAGAATACATTTGAAACCATGTTTTCTTTATGTATCTAGGCAATAAACTTCCAGACTTCACCCCCAAATTATTAAAAACTAATTAGGAAATACGTGCCAAGATGCCCATTCCTACAGGTTGCAAAACAACCTCTCTGCCATTTAAATAAGAGCTTTGCAATATTCCCAAGAAGAAACTGTGACATTCCAGAGGACAAACCCTAGTGTTTTTCCCAGAACAAGTAACAGCCCTTAAACAAAATAATAAATCAATCTCTTATTTTACGTGTCAACTCATGAAAATCACTCTGGGGAGCAAGAAAAACAATTGAACTATTTGAAAGATAAGGAGCAACCAGAAATATTTCTGAAAACTTCTCAAAAACGGATATTTTCCATAAACCTAAGAAGATCTGAAAGTCACCCTCTATCCCTGCCCTTGGAGTCTGTGACACTGGAAGGAACTAGGAGCAGTGTTTCCCAGAACCTGCCATTGCCAGGTAAAGGGAGCTGTCAGGCTAGTGAAGCAGTGTTAATCTTTTATTAGTTATTGGTTGCACACTTCATCATTCCTCTTAATGAGTCTTTAAGTAATTTCTTAGGTTTATTAAACAGGAAAAAAGTAATTTTCAGACACAGTGCAGCTGCTTTTCGTTTCTTTGCTGTTTAGTACTTTTCCTCGTTTACCAGCTTCCTAAATTTTCTTTGATAAAATTTGATCACAAACTTAGCTAGGAAACTTCAGCACTAGTTGGAGAGATTACAGCAGTGAGAGACCTGCCTGGAAGCATCAAGAAAAGATGTGAGGGTAGTCAACATGCAATCCTGCAGTCAGACCAACAGGGTATTAATGCAGTTTTGTAACCAAATTTGTCCAAGCACTGGATAGTGGGTAAATTTGGTGGGAGCAGAATTTATTTTCTTAGGAGTTTTTTGATACTACTTATTTCTGACAGGAAAAACCTGTGACAGTTGCCCCAGTCAGCATGTGCCCAGGTGGCCAAGAAGAACAGTGGCATCCCGGCTTGGATCGGCAATAGTGTGGCAAAACCAGGATCAGGACAGGGATTGTCCCTCTGTACTCGGCATTGGTGAGGCCACACCTCGCGTCCTGTGCCCAGCTCTGGGACCAACCCTGCAAGAAAGACACTGAAGGGTCCAGAGGGTGTCCAGGGAAGGGCAACGGAGCTGGGGAAGGGTCTGGAGCACAGGTTTGACAACAAGCAGTGAGGGAGCTGGGGGTGTTCAGGTTGGACAATGAGCAGCTGAGGGAGCTGGGGGTGTTCAGGTTGGACAATGAGCAGTGAGAGAGCTGGGGGTGTTCAGGTTGGACAATGAGCAGCTGAGGGAGCTGTGGGTGTTCAGGTTGGACAATGAGCAGTGAGGGAGCTGGGGGT
>JAOXXN010000482.1:35953-47158 GCA_026770055.1 Myrmophylax atrothorax
GGGTTTAGTTGTTTTCTTTTTTTTTGTTTGTTTGTGGGGATTTGGGGGTGGGGGTTCTGTTTGTTTGCTTTTGGAATTTTTGATTTTTTCTTTGTTTTGTTTTGTTTTGTTTTGTTTTGTTGTTGTTTAACAATATTATTTATCTCCAGAGTTCATTATTTTCTTCACCAGGTACCACCCCCTCAAAAAGAAGAAAAAAAAAGAATCTGTCAGCTTTATGAAACTGTTCATTCCTAAAGTTTTAGCTCTCAGTTAGTCTGTCCTCTTCATTTATCGGCTGGTACCTGAGACATTCTTTTCAGAGAGTAAAAGATTTTTGATCTTTCTGTTCTTTTCAGCATAAATAAAATCGGGCAAAAATAGCTATGCAGTTACAATATTGTTGTTGCTTTAATGTTTTTCTCTATTTTGTTTAAGGTACTGATTTTAGAATAATCCTGGCAATATTCTGGTATGACTGTGCATTCCTAATCCACTTATACCTATTAACTGTTGTTACTGAGGCATGCTAATAAGTATTTAGTGGCCCTGCTCCAGTGACAGAGGGGTTATAATCCTGTAAAATTTTGACCTGTGTATGCTGTTTGCTGCATTGTGCTTTATTTCTTTTATTTTCCTTCCTCTTGCCATTAACACAATGTTCAGCTGAGGCAGCCCTGTCCTTCGACCACTTTTGGAGCATTTCTTTTCCTGGAGACACTTCCAAGTTAGTTTCAGTGGTGCCAAAGACCAGGCCTAAGCTGTGACATCAGGAAAATCCAGTGTGCAATGGAGTGGGATGCAGGGGTAGGCAGACACCCAGACAGACAGTCAAAGGAACACACATACCAGGCAGGCAGTAGCACAGCATATGCTCTGCTGTCTAGAAGCAGCCAAGTTCAGTCACAAATCCTGGCAACTCTCTTGATGTCCAGAGCTAGTGACATAAAAACTATATTCTTCCTAAGTGTGTTTGTAAGCCTGATTCTAAGTAAGGAGAGGAAACATTTGACCTTGAATTAAATCGCTACTTGACTTGCTCCAGGCTGCCTTCCTAAATTTTCTCTCATTTCAAACACAAAATTATTTATGGCTTTCCTTGCAGGCTCTGAATTGTTGCTGCTTTCCATTGTGGAGACCCATGGGTTTTGTTGGCCTGCAGCAGATCCTGGTCCATCCCACATGAAAACATTTTTGGTCCTTGTGTATAGAGCCATACCCAGATTTGATTTGCATACACTTCTCCCCCAGCTTAGAGTAGCATCCACTGCAATTCATCTGTCCTGCAGCAAGGCAAGCAATTTGCCTCTTCTGTGTGCTATCCACTGGAGCAGTGTGATTTAACCCCTCATTTTCCCCCTTGCAGGAAAGGAATGTTCTGTCCCAGTTAAAATGATGTGGTAGGTAGGGAGAGGTTACTGCCAGCTCAGGGTCTGGGGACAGGTATCAGTGTCCGGGCTCGGCACTGCCAACAGAATGGGACAGGATGCCTAACAGGTCTCTCACACATGACACAGAACAAGCAGACCTGCTGTCAAGTTCTTTTCCATCTATTTTTTCTTCCTTAGGAGAAAGTTGTATTGAAGTAAACAAAAAAAAAAAAAAAGGGCTATTTTCAGTGAGCATTGCTTCTCCCTTGCCCTACAGGTAACGAGGTGCACTCAAATGGCTTCTACTCTGACCTCAATACACTGATGATGAAAACAGCCAGCTGTGGGAGGACTATTTGTTTCAACTTCCCTGCGTGATGGATGGAGACATACTCAGTGCCACTGTGATGCCATCCACAAACATGACACCAAATTCTGGCATGACCCTGGGGCAGAAAACAATGTTTGCCATTGTGATTTTATTATTTATTTTCTTGTGAATCCTTTTTTTTGCTACTTTTGAATTCCCCTTGACCCCTACTAGAGCATGCCAACTCCAGCCTAGGCTGATGGACTTGATGGCCCAAACAGGACAGTTTGACTCTGCTCTTGCTTAGAGACTGAGAATCATCAAGGCTTATTTAGCACTCTGATAAAGAAATATCCCAGAATGTCTTTTCATTTTTTTTCTGGTTTACATTTTTCAAAAAAGTATAGGAGTTGCAATACACAAATTCGTATGCAATTAGTTGTGTTTTAATTAAATACCAAAGAAAATTAAATTCTTGAAAGTGAATGAGTGACTCTCCTCACTGTTAAAAAACATAACACTTGCATTAGCAGAACTTTTCTTCTAGGAGTTGGAACAATATGTAGTGGACATGATCCCTTGTAACAAGCTAAGAGACACCAGAGCGCAGCATCTCTTGCACAGCCTTTTTATCATTAACAAGAGTCTGTAGAGGAGGGTGTAAATTAGCTTTTCAGCCTCCGTGAGGTTCCTCTTACTCTATATCCCATTCTCCAAAGACTAGTGAGGAAGTGTCCTGATCCATAAAATAAGATTCAAAGATTTAGGAAAATTTGGGAGGAAAAAAAAAAATCCTTCATGTTTTCCCAGGTATTAGGATGCTTAATATCAACAAATCACAGACTGTAATCTTTGTTGTGAATAAGATATGTAGTTATTTTGGCCTATCATTGTCTTTTTCTGACAAAACTGATTTTTACTAAGATAGATTTCTGCTTTATTCCTACACCACATATTAAAATAAATTTCAGTCTTGCATGTGTTTCAAACCTTGTTTCCAGCATTCACTCAGCCTGTTTATTTCATGGATAGGTCACACTAATGAGGTGACTGAAACATTTTGGTGGCAAGAATCAACAAATAACCACGACTCTCCTTAACTATAAATGGCTTTGAATGGGTTTGTACAATGAAGACCCGTACCTGGAAGTCAGTGTAAACAAAAACGTCTCTGATTGATCAGGGAAAAGAAAGATTTACAGGAGTGCACAAATTTGGTGGAACTACTTAGGGATTAAGTTGATGTTTGCAAGCATTGTGTACAGCACTAAAATACTATAGTGGTCACAACACCTGATGTACTGCCAGGAGGGAAAAGGCCACGCTCCTGAAGAGATGAGTCTCCAAAAAAGGTTCTAGTGCTGCCAGGCTTCTGCTATATCATGTAGTGGGCAGGGATGTGACTGCTGCATCCTTTCAGACAATGCTTTAGATTTAGCTATTTCTACTTTAATAATGACAAGCATTTGGGAAGTTTTTCCGTGTGCTTTGGCTTGCAGTCTGTAAATGGAGAAACAAAGGCAGGCCCGTAGCTGGTACAGCTGGGGCTGTGCTGACTCATGTAAGCTGAGGCTCTGGCTCCAGACTTGGCACTTAGAGTTATTTATTTTCCTTTGCTGCCTGCCCTGTCCATCGGATAAAGGTTGCAGCTATTTGTGGCAGAGGCAGGAAAAGGAGGGGTAGCTCTCTTGTCACAGTTCACAGGAGGGCAACCAGACCCCCAAACACAGCTCCCTGATGAGTCCACAGAAGGAAGCTGGGCTGTGATCTCACTGCTGAAGCATGAGCACAGCTTGCTGCGGGGTGATAACCTTCAGCTGGGGGTAACCAGGGCAGAGGGGGACAAGAACACAACCCTCCAGAACCCATGAGGGACTGGCATTGGGTACATACCTACCACTAGGGCACCCAGATCACTTTCAGATGATTTCACAAAGGTAATGACAGTGTGGCATACAAAAAATGTTCCTGTTGGTGTACCAATGCCACCCAAAGCCATGTGTTGTCAGTATTTGTGAAGGAGCAACAGCAACACTTTTCTCACTCACCTGGGATTTCTCTCCTGTGTGGGATTCTGTTTGTTTGAAGACCCTCTACATTTTGTTTTAAAAGAGAAAGACTTTCTCTCATGATTGTGCCTAAAGGAGGAGATCATGACTCTGACCAAGGGAATGTGTAACAGTGTTCAAGTGACGCAATTTGATTCTTGTGTGAGGTTTGGAAGTTGCAAACTGAGGACTGTTTTGGAGACTTGGCTGGCCAGCATCTCTGGCATGTTTGGAAGCATTCCAGTGAGGTATTTTTGTAAACCACTGGGATAAGGCAGTCAATTAAGGGTAATTTAATACTGCTGGGCAGTCACTTCAAGTCAGTGTATCTGCAGATATTGCTAAACTGACCATAGCAAAAATGGGAAATTCACACCAGTTCTTCCAGTGCAGCAGAGAATTTTTCCTTCATACTCTTCAGCATTTAAGAGATGCTTCCTGAAGATATGATGGCAACTCAGTTCTGTGATACCTTCCTATGTTTTTTCTATTTTCACAAAACAGACCAGAATTAGAAAGGGAATATTACCATTCCAGTCCTCAAAGGAGGCCCTGACACATCACAGTGCCTCGAAAGAATATGTATTCAGTGTGGAAAGACTGAAATATTAATGAGACTGGAGAGGGAGGGTCTGTGTGCTAATGCAGCTGTGCTTGGGCAGCTCTGCAGCTCTGCATCAGTCTGGAATATAGGCTTTTGTTTATTCTATCTGTTTCTGTAGAAAATCCTGAGCAATCTTTAAAAACACTTTTTGGAATTACTGTTTCTTGACATAATTTAAGCAAATATACTCTTATGTACTGTGGAATGGGGAGGAATATGTGTAAGTTTTTTGTTTTTTTTTAATATCACGTTAATGTTAGTTTCTTCAATCTTGGCACAAGGACTTTAAGTCAGAGGGTTACTGTAGAGAGATAAGGCCAAATAAGGACAGGATAAAACTCTTTATGGTAGACACCAGGGAGTAAGGCTATTTTACTCCAATGAGAATTTCAAGATTTTTATATCCATGACCTTTAAATGAGAGTGCTGGACTAACAGCATGGAGCTGAGATGGGAATTCTGTTCTCGGTGATGTCTGGGGGGATGTGTGTGAGAGAGAACAGTCCTGATGCTGCTTCTCCACTGTTGTGTTTTCCCAAATTTGGGTTCTGACAGATAGATAGATGGATAGATAGAGAGATAGATAGATAGATAGATAGATAGATAGATAGATAGATAGATAGATAGATAGATAGATAGATAGATAGATAGATAGATGAAGAGATATTTGTTTATTCCCTCTCTGCATGAAGATAGATTCTGGGTGGTAAATCCACCCTCTCTGCATGCCAGCTATCCATTTTTATACCCTTCAAACTGACAGATCAACACCTCCACCAAAGGAAACAATACAAAACTATATTCATGGGCTAGATATTTTCTCACATTCATTTAGAGACACAGTACCCACTGATTTTACTACATATGATCTGTGGGGAAGGGGTTTATGTGCTTAAGGGGCTTCTGCAGCTCATGGGCAAGTATTTTAACTATGTTAGTGATCACAGGGTAGTACAAAAGTTCAAGCCAAACTCTTGTTTGGCTTTAAGAACTGCTTGTTCCTGTGCTACCCTCTTGTTTGGTAGATTTATGGTGTTCTCTTGTTCCCAATTCTTGTCTCTGGGACCTTGATCCCTGTTTCCAACTCTCTTCCAAAGGCAGGATCCAGCAGTACAGCTGGATGGGGAAAATAAGCCACTAAGTGACTGATGCAGCCGGCAGCAGGGCAAATTTCTCCTTCCTCACCAGGGATGGGGGTTACAGGGTTGAATGAACTCTAAATGAAAGCTTCCAAAAAGGGAATTGGGTGAATAAGAGGAAATATAAATAAAAAAAACTTGTCTCCAGGTTTGGAGCTCTACACAGAGATATTAGATCTACACATATAGTTGTGATCTCATGGGATAATTTCTACTTAGGGAATTGCAAGCTCTCTTCTGATCTGTAGACTATTTGATAGAGATTTATTTTCAGTTTGACTTAAAGATCAACAAACTTGCCAATGTCAATGAAAGCTGAGAAGGAGCCCACAAACCCCTGTGAAATGAAGGGAAGAAGATGAAAAACTGTGATCTACAGCCCAGCTGGGACTGTGACCATGACCTGAATTTTCTCCAACACAGAATCTCTTTTTTTTTTTCATTCTGGTTTATTTAAATATGCTTAGCCTGTAAAACACAGAAAAAGTCTATTCATGCTGATGGCATTTGCATGAAAATAAACCTATTGAATTCCCACCTTGTTTTCAGTGTTTCTGGAGTTCTGCTGCAAAGTTTTGGACACTTTTTAGTAGATAGATTTGATGTAATTTCTGCAGCATTAAGATGTGAGATTGTCATGCCTCCAGTTCTTTTTCAGCATCACCATAAAACAGCTGACACCACAGCAATTTCTGGGGTTTCCCCTCTTGGCAAACTAACAAACAATCCTCATCATGTCCTTAGACATCTGATTGTTATTCTTCATGGTCTAGAAGGAGTAGCAAGGAGTGAAGGCACTTTTTCAAGGCAGCAGAGACAAAAAGACATATTATCAGTGCTGAAGCAGGACCTGTGAAATGTAGACTTCTATCCCATGCTGAAGTGATTCTGTCCTAGCAGGGCAGTAAAAAATGCATGTCTCACTTCTGACACAGCTGTAAAACATAGTGAGTCCTATCACACTTCTTTCTGCCTTGCATGAGCTCTGCTTCTTACTGTGGGAGGACCAGTGGTGCAGCAGCTGCACCAACCTGCTATTTCAACCTGCAAGATCTCCAAGAGAACTGTGGGATTCGGTGCAGTGCTGCTGTCCCAGACACTTAAAAACCAATGTCTGAACTGGACTGTACTTCTATTTATGGATTTCATTTTGAGTGAGATTCTCTACTTCTATTTGCATTGGTTTAAGATCTTACCTTTACTCTTACAAATAGTATTAGAGATCTAATACATAGATGTGATACCAAGAATTATGTCTAAGTAGACAATTGCTTTACAGACAGTGCAACCATGGACAAAGAAAAAGAAATCAGCTTTTTGACTGTCTAATGAGGGAAAATATAAGGGAATAACTAGGAAAAAATTACAAGGGCTGGAGTCAGAACTCCTAGGGATTACATCTTAGAATCAGAGTATCATAGAATGGTTTGGGCTGGAAGAGACCTTAAAGATCATCCAGTTCCAATCTTTCCACTGTCCCAGGTTGCTCCAAGCCCCATCCAACCTGGCCTTGGACACTTCCAGGGGTGGAGCAGCCACAGCTCCCCTGGACATCCTGTGCCAGGGCCTCCCCACTCTCACAGAGAAGAATTTCTTCCTTATATGCAATCTAAATCTACTCTTTTTTGGCTTAAAGCCACTCCCTCTTGTCCTGTCATACCTTGCCCTTGTAAAAAGTCCCTCTTCTACCTTCCTGCAGGCCTATTTAGATACTGAAATGTATCTAAAGGCTCTCAGGTCTCCCTGGAGCCTTTTCTTCTCCAGGTTGGACACCCCCAGCTCTCCCAGCCTGTGTCCATAGCAGAGCTGCTCTATCCCTCTGGGCATCTTTGCAGCCTCCTGCTGGAGCAGCTCTGCAGGTGGGGTCTCATCTGAGGGGCAGAGGGGCAGAATCTCCCCCTCCCCTGCTGCCCACTCAGCCCAGAGCAGAGCGGCTTTCCAGGCTGCCAGTGCCCATGGCTGGTTGTGTTAAATGTTACACCAAAGTCCTTCTCCTCTGAGCTGCTCTCCATCCATTCTCCATCCATCCTGTCTCTGTCCTTGGGATTGCCCAATCCATGTGCAGAACCTTGTACTTGTTGAGCATTATGAAGTTGAAATGGTCCCACCTATCAAGCCTGCCCAGATTCCCCCTGGATTCATCCCTTCCCTCCAGCACATCAAAAGCTCCACAGAGTTTGATGTTGTCGGCAAAATTCCTGAGGGTGCACTGGATCCCACTGTCCATGTCACACTCCTGTTCTGTCACTGGTTTTGGTTACAATTTACAACAGGCTGAGACTTTGGGGGTTTTTGTTTGCTTTTTCATTTGTTTATGCTTTGGGCAGTTTTTTTGCAGACACCTGAAAATTGTCTCTTTTCCTACATAACCTTGATTTGAGGTTTTTGGAGCAGTTTTACTAGTGTTTTCTAACATATTTGGATAGATTAAAAATATCTCCCTTGTTCAAAGTTTAACCACCTGTTAATAAAAAAAATCTTGCTGATATTTTCTGTGTTTTGTCTTTTATTGTGAGCAGCAGAGTACAAAGTTTGATAGCCAGAAAGGAGTGTCCATAAAACATGACTGTGGATGTAGTATTTGTGTGAAATGAGACACCTCCTCTGTTTACCATCTGGTGCCAAAGGATGTATTACACACTGCTGCTTTTCTTTCTTAAAAAGGACTGGCACAAAAAATTGTTTTCTTCTTCCTATCCTGTCATTTCAGAATTTTATGCCTTAGGTAGAATTTATGCCTTAGCTTGGGGGGTTATTCACCGTAGTTTTTTCTTCTCTTTGGGACTTCAAGCCTCTGTCTGCCTGTTGCCAAGATTTCCTTCTCGCAGAAAGGGTCACTGCCAGGTGTAATCAAGCAAGAAGGCAAGTTGCAGTGGCCCAGGTAACAAAACACACAATGAAAGAATTGCAGTGACCAACCAGAGCTTTAAAACAGTTGAAGAATTGCCATGTTTATTTGTGTTCCATTGCCCCAGGTAGTTTGCAGGACACCTGGTCAAGATTGTGATTTGTAGCTCTTACCATAAACATGGACCTATCACTTCCATTAGTGTGAAATCAATTCCATTAACCCAACATGACTGGGTTATGTAGAAAAATGCATCTTATTTCCCTGTTGGGGAAATCTCACTGGCATTTAGTTGAACACAGTGTAAAGTTACCACGTAATGTAACATTTTTAGCTTTTCTGAGCTTCTCTCTAGGCCATATAGAAAATGGGTGTTATTAAAAGGAGACTTCTTATGCATGGAAGGTTTAAGGTGAACACAATGTGTAATTTCTGGAATTTCATTGACAGCAAATACTGATTGGTCCATGTTTTGATGGTTACATGGCAGCAGACACACAAAAAAATAATAAACAAATCCACAATTTGCTAAATATATTCTGGAGATTAAGACCTGGGTAGAGAAACTTCTTGCCTAAACCAAATGGATAATGCAGAAACAGCATGTAAAGCAGTGTATCAAGACTAGGATGTCTCCAATATGTTTAAAAAATAATTATTCACTACTTCTGGTTAACACATTTTAAAATGCTGGTTATCATCTCCAGTATGTAAGTACTCCCTTCACTTCAGCAGGTTGAAATTAGTTTGCATGATTTGAAATGCTTCTTGGTTTGCCCAAAGTTAGATTTATCAAAATACTAAAATTTTCTGATTTCATGAAAAGAAGAAATAATCCAATGTATTTACATAAAGGAAGGCATGGTTAATCACATCCAACAAAACATGTGACAATATTACCTGAAGCATGACACGATGTATAGAGCATTAAGTCATAGGATTACACAGAGCATTATTTTCTAAGCAGATAGTGAATAATAGAAAATCCTAATGTGAACAAGAACAATAACTTCTATCTCAGTACGTCTGCTTGAAGTCAATCCTCTGCCTCTCCTTGAGGAGTTTGTATCTATAGCTGCATTATACAGACATGCACAGTATGTGTTTGCAGCCTTTCTAGGGAAACACAACTAAAATCTGGAGTAACAACATTCCCAGTAGCCCAGGCATAGCAATAAAAAGCATGTTTTGTGTCAGCACTGAATGGATCCTGGAAGGTTCAGCAGCTCTTGCTAAGCTCTTTGTCAGCACTTGGTTCTGATAACCACAACACAGAGTTTACAGTTAAATGGTATAAACCTCACAAGCATCCCCTTCACTCTGGACTGCAGCACTCACCATAGCCTGTGTAACAATCAGAGTAAAAAGTCCTTGTTCTTCCTGTCTGTGATAGTTGTATATTTGGGTGGTTGTCATGATGTAAAAACAAAAATGACACCCTGGACAAGACCCATTAATTCTCTTTATAGAACAAAAACTGTGTCTGAGAAGTATGGAGTTATGCTGACACACAAAGGATACATCAACACTGGAGATGAAGGAAGGATTTTTTTTTTTTACCTGAACATTACTAGCAGCAGAAGCAGAAGCTGCTGATAAACACATTGGGTCACAGAATCACAAAGGTGAAAAAGGAAAAGGACACAGTTCATCAGGTGTGATCTGCCCAGTGAAGAGAAGTATCAGTGCCCTGGTCCCATAGCCTCTCTCACAGAGCCCAGGATGTGTTTGGCTGCCCTCACCACAAGGGCACACTGCTGGCTCATGTAGTTTTATTCACAGCAACACTGTTCAGTAATTCCAAGTGCATTTTCTTGCAATCACACTGGAGGCTCAGCTGCCTGAAGTCTGCTCTCATGGAGGTTGTTTTGTGGGGGCTTTTTTTCCCACACAAGCAAAATTAAATAATAGATGGATTTCCTCTTTGGGATTATCATCTGTAAGTTTTCAAATTAAAAATCCAGAGACATAATTGTAGGTAGTCTAGTTTTCTTCATTTTCTTTTTGTGGAGAAGTACATCCAGGAAATTTTGATGATTCAGTAATGGCAGGTAGGAAAAGTAATGTATTTCCTTTTACTTGTAGCCCCTTTTGAATCCTCCCTGCAGTCCACACTCATTAAAAAGCAAAAAACAAACAAACTAAAATAATCACCAAGAAACCCCCCATAACCCAAAAACCAACCAATCAAGCAACAAACCAACCAAAAAAAAAAAAAACCCTGCACAAAACAAAACAAAAACAAAAACAATTAAAAAAAACACAGAAGTACAAGAAAGGCAGAAGGAACCCCCTTTTCTGCAATCAATTTCTATGATTGCTTGGGCATGCAAGAGTAGTTCTTGTCCTAGTACTGGCAGCTGAAAAAAGGAGGAATACTGATCTGCAATTTAATTCCTCTTCATGAAGATATTAAATCCTACCAAATAACTTAAATACCTCACTCTAGTCCTTAATCTATTGTAGCTCACTGCCTCTTCCTGTAGTCTCTGTGACCATTTTGTCATCAATAACATTAAAACTATTAAATGGCAAGGTATTATGTAGCAACTCTTGGCAGAACAAATCTTTTCCACAGCAGAATAGGAGAGTCCCCCATGGAATGGTTTTGTGAATGTTGCCTACATCCTTCTCATTTCAGGAGGTACATTTTGAGAGGAAGGATTAATGACAAACCATTGTTACTGCTGGAGGGCAACTCCTCCCGGACGTAATCATATAAAGGTGTTTTCACCACCCTGTCAAACTTGTATTTCCAATAGTGGATATACCAGATTTTGTGCATCCAGGGAAAGAGCCTTTCTGTTTGTAAACAGCTAGCATCTATATTTTGAATAACAGCTTTACCAAAAAGGAAGATTTGTGTTGAGTGAGGCTAGGTCCACACACCTTGGTTGCAAGATAATC
>JAOXXN010000482.1:58230-81518 GCA_026770055.1 Myrmophylax atrothorax
CCTAAACAAACTTTCCTTCTCCCACCTTTCACAGACTGAAAATTGAAGGAGAAAATTTGAACAGGACATCTTTTTTTTTCACAAAGGGTTAAAAAAAATCTCACATGGATGTTCTACTGGACAGTGTTGAAAATCACATAAAGAGAGTTTTAGGCAAAGAATAGTGATACAGATGGCAGAACATACAACAGGATGATACAATTGAGCATACATAGTATTTTAGACCAAAATGTATGTTTCCCTTCACATGCTTAAATTTATTTAATGAACTATTAGTAGCCGTTTTCTGACCCTTTCTAGCAGGGAGTCTCCTATTTGATGAGTTCTGCTGGGCATAACTTCTGCCATCAAATCTCTACATGAAATTTATAAGACCATCATTTTTCTGCAGTGATTACTAAGTTAAGTAACTCTCATACAGCTAAAGCTGAAGGGGAAAATTATTTTTTTGTCCACAGCCAGCAAGAACAGGCAGAGTTCTTGGCACATTTGTATACCCATATGCCTAATAAAACTGGGGGAAGGAGGGGAGGTTTCTTGCAGTTTTTGAAAGCAGTAAAGTCATCAAAGAAACAAAAGAGTTTTCAATCTCAGTGTGGCTAACTCTCCATCACAGAGTTCCTAGTTTACTTATCTTGCCATATAGGTGGGCAAAACTGGTGTATGTGAGTGAGGGTATATGTGTGTTAGGTAAATATTGACCTTCCTCTATGCCAAAGCATGAACTTGAAATGAAGACTCACAGCACCTTAGAGTAAGGAACCAATCATAATCGTGATAGGATGCTTCTCTAAGAGTTTGACTTATTTCTCAAGGGTGGACAATATGGATAGACATCAGAATAGAGAAAAACATAAAAACCTCTGCCCTGCAAACAATGAGTAACATTTTTTAGATTAAAGGATTTCTATATATACAAGCCAGTCTAACAGGACACATAATTTTCTGAGCCTTTCAATGTTTTACTTCCTGAAAGCAGCCATGCGTGATTGCAATATTATTTCTTCTGGGCTTTTTTCCTATTGAAATCAGCAACAATTTTAGGTGGTTTGTTTAACCTTCATGAAGGGTGGTTCACTTTCTGCCCATCCATAGGTCTATAGTGTGCTCATGCTTTGCAAAGGTGTGTTTATAATTTCCACAAGTATCCTGGTAGTGAAATGGAGGAGCAATGAATCTCTAGAGCTGTATCTAAATAATAGATATTTAAGTACTATTCAGCAATGAAAATGTAGCTGCTGACACTAACTTGGCACTTTCAGTATTTTTACTTGAACTCTGTTCTTGTGTAAAACGTAACTCACTAGTAAAATTACTGTTAAAATTGTTTTCAAAGGTTGAAAAGGCACTAATATCAATGCTATATCAATCACTAATAATAATCATTAATAATCAATCACTAATATCAAACTATATGGTAAATGCCTACCCACAGCAAAGAAATTGTGAACTCAACATCATAGGCTGAATCTCTTTTGCTACACTTTCTCCTTTTTTATCAGTAGATTTCAGAGGTTTTATTGCTGTAGTTTCTTTCTAGTCATTTAGGAAACTTGCCTATGAAAGCAAGTAATTAAACAGCAGTGATTTTTTTCCCTTGTAATCTGGATAAAAGCGCTGATCCTTTTAAACTAAAACTATGGATTTGCTCCAGCTGCAGTAAAAACAAGCCTGCACATAGGGGATCCTGGGATCCCTGGGTTTGGGGCAGGTCAGGAAGGCAACTGACCAAAAGATTTTTGGATCCAGATACTAACTGTTCATAAAATTATGGAAGTTGTCCAGGTTTCATGCAGACACTGTTATATAAGTCTCTGTTTTAGAAATGAACTTCAGCCTGGTTGCCTTGAAGCAGGAGGGAGAAACCATTAATTAGGGAGAACAATATAGTGGAGTTTAACAATGTATATGTCGATGAAACATTAATTCATTGAAATGCAAACAAAACCCTTGAAAAGTCAACAAAAAAAGGGTGGGGAAGGGTAGGAAATAAGACAATGTTTTATTCTTGTAATTTTCTATGAAGACATGGAAAAATACCATGTCCAGCACATGTATTCACCAGAAATCTCTCTTTAGACAGAGACAGAAAAGAAATTCTGTGTTAAGATAAAACATTGTTTAATCAGGATCTCATAACCAGAATTGCTCCTTGCTATTTGCAGAGTGATTCAGTTTTGGCTGAACACATCTGACTATTGTAGAGATTAAGCTAATAAACTATGCTTGTCTAATTATGTTACCTGTCTCCCTCAAGTATTAAAATATTTGAAATTTTCAACAAAATTCAAAATGGGGCCAAGAATCTTGCTAATAACTTTTCACAGAAATAGAAGGTAGAAGACAGAGAAGGTGCTAATTAGGGTATCCCATTTAAAAATCACATTAGCTTGACTTCTTTTCTGTGTTGTCAACCAGCAAGTTGAGAAAACTCACTACAGTTATGGAAATCAGACATAGATCATTTAGATCAACTCTGACTGACTTTTGCACCTGTGGAAGGGAACTCTGAAGTAAAAAAACCCTACCCCTCAAGGAAACCCAAACAAAACCAAAATCAAACAAAATAAAAAAAAAAAGAAAAAAAGAGAAAAGAACATGCTGGTGGACAATAGAAGAGTTATAAGCCAGAATTGCTGAGGTACAAGTAAAAAGCAGAAAAAAAATAAAGGCCCATTTTAGTTCTAATGTCTGAAAGACAATTCTATTGAAGGCAGTCTTCTGAATGTGACAACACATTACAGATGGCTTTGCAGGTTTCAAAGTGCTAAAAGAACTTTGGAGTCACTTTTGGCCTATTTGATCTCAGTAAATTATGAACTACAGCCCATGTGTTCTCAGTGGGAGCCTCCAAAATCCTCAGTGAAAATACAGGCAGTGGTGCTGGGAAGGTGTATCTTGGAAAATAGTGGGTTCCACTCATGAGAGAAACCCTAGCAATCTTCCTTTATTTTCTAGGTTCTTAGAGAAAACTTGCACAGTCCTTCTGAATCAGTTTTCTTGCAGAAAATCTGACTATTGCAGAATCTGTGCCAATGAGAAGTTTCCAATCTAATGCTAAAGCAACTACTCATTCCTTTGCTTCCTTTGAAAGACTTTTTGAAAAAAGAAAGTACTTCTATAAGCACTCAGTTTCTCATTGCTAATATCATAAGTAGCAACTAAATTCAGTTAGAAAATTCTTCAGTCTTGATTCTAATTCCTCCTGTAACAGTGCAAACTAAGTGCAAGTCAATACATGGATTAATTAATTAGAGAAATATAATTCATTTATCAGGAAAGAAACCTGGGGGTTTACAGCCCTGAACAACACATGACAAACAAAATTTGGCAGACAAAAATTGGAGGAGTACAGCCATCATTGTTGAGATAGAAGAGTATGAGGTGTAATGATTTCTGTAATGTTCTGAGCTTTCTTTAATGTTTTGAACCTGCAGAGGTTCAAAGTGGATTCTGTGGCAGGTGAGCTGTGCTGACCTTTGAGGGTGGAGCCTCCTCTGATTGAAACTGGGTACATTCTACACATGGTGCTGTCCACCAGCATCCTGTCCTAATCCCTTTGACTTCTTTTTCTGGTTTTGGAGTATTTAAAAGTACAGCCTTCAGAGAAGTCAGTGAAATCATTTACTTACTTCTGCCATATTTATACTCTTCAAATGTTTTGGGTTTTTCTTGTGTCATCTTAGATGTGGGATGTTGAGATAAATTTTGCATGTCTCTTGACTTACGTTGTTGAGTACAACTTAGACATGTAAGCAGAGTCTGAAAATTTCCATTCTTTCCCAGCTGTCTAGGAAATCACAGAATCACAGAAAGTGTTGACTTGGAAGGGACCCATAAATCCTCTGTGTTTACTCCCAGCAAGTGAAATAATCCAGATTTTACAGTACTGCTGTAACTTTACAGTACTGCTGTAACTGTGGCAGTGTTCACTGTAGTGATTCAAACTCTGCAAGGTTTGAGATAAATATGTTTGTAAGCTGTGATATACAATGGGGATAACAAACTTCAGAGATGCTAAAGAGGCTTGATGGATGTTTCTAGGCTCTAAATGCCATTTGAAACTACAATACTGTGCTTAGAGCTGACCTTGTTTAACTCACAGATGGTGCCAGCATGTCACAGATAACCATCTTGTGTCAGAGCTGGGATCGTTATTAGCTGCTTTCCTCCCATCTCCCTGATAAGGGCTTATTAGTGTACTGTTCTGATAGCATTCTTTCAATAGAAATTGATTAAAGGACTGTGAATAGTGGATATTGCTTTGGGCATTTGGTATCTGTTGGAACAGGTATGGCCAGCATGGTAATCAGCTGAGTGGCAGAGCACTGAAATGTTGGCAGGAGGACATTTCTGAAGCAAAATTTCACTCTCCTCCCATATTGTGGAAGTAAAGCTATGCTGTACCTGGGGACTCTTTGGTATGGCAGTAAACATGCAACATTGTGGCTGAAACCCACGAGACAAGCTAGGAACATGAATGTGAGGCATAAAAGGTGCCAAAGGAAAAGGGTGAAGGATATTAAAAGCTCTGACATCTGCAGCTGCTGGTGTCCTGTGAAACTAAGACTAATCTTCTCACCAAAGAACCAAAAAATCTGGATTCTGGCCTGTTGAATTGATGGAAGACTTCATCACTACATTATTTTGCTGGATGCATAAAATCCTTTTCAAAAACAGAGGCTCTATGCCCTGTTACTGTTGTATGTTGCTTGACTTCAAAGCTATGAGTTTGTCAGCCTGTTTGTTTATTGTCACAAAGTGCCTTGTCAAATAGTGTTTTAATATGCTGTCACTTCAGGTTCTTGTCATAAAATATGAAAGTGTGGGAGGGCAGTATATTATCTTGTAATTCACCTTTGTTTGGCAATGTCAGTGTTGATCCACCATAGAATATTTATTTTGAAACCTGAGTTTTTTGCAAAGTATAATCAATTTCAAAATGTTAGATACTCAGGAATTCACTAGGGTGTGATATTTTATTTGATTTTTCAACAAACTGTACTTCTACCTAGGACTTATAAATCATGGAAATCAATTTTTCTGGGAGTTTGAAAGACTGGGTTACCATGTGTAGATTTCAAACCCAAGCTGGTCCAGAATTATGGATATCTACATGCCTTTGCAAATGGGAGATTTGAATTTACAGCCTGTAATTCTTACTGTACAGAAAGGCATTCCTTTCCAAATTTGGTTCCATTTATTCATTGTTCTATTGAAAGTGGATTATGAACTTACTCCTTTTAGGAGTTACATGTGTCACATCTGACATAGGTATGTTATTCTAGGTCAGCTTTGCCCTTAGCAGTTTGCCCCTTTCCCAAAGATGCTCTGGTAGCCACTAATAAATTTTTATATATTTTTAATATTATTTTTATACTTTTATAATTATTCAAAGACAACAGAAATATTTTCTTAGGCTACACTTTGCTTAAAAAATTTTCAGAAATGGATGAATAAGCAATATCAAAGACAGGTAAGATTTTGGGCTACAGTTTTCTTAGAGAGTAGCCACTCAATTTTAAAAAATGTATTCAGGAAAGAGAGGTTTGAAATACTTATGAAAGTTGAGAAACAGTTTTTCAAGGCAGAAAGTATAAAAAATTACACTGCAATCATCTCCTAAGTTTACACAGATCTATGCTGTTGGTTTGAAGGAGGTGGTACAATACAGTGGTGATGGAAAATTTTCTGCTTGGAAAAGTATCTGGAAACACATAAACTGCTTTTTCAATCTGTTTTGAGAATTTATACACTGCAGACCAATGACTGGATCCAATGGAAAGACACATGCCTCTGATCAGCCAAAAGGAAGCTGTACTCATTAAATATTCAATTCTAAGTATGCTCTCCCTAAAAGCAAAATAGTATAATACTGAAGCTGAATGTATTCACCAGCTTTGCCAGCTGTGAGTGAATGTGGGTTGAGTCATGACAGTTCTTCTCATTGTTATGAGAGCTCAAAACATTTCTATTTTCCCTCATGAAAATTGATGTTCCCTCTGTATCTTCTGTGGGCAAACCATCACTCCTGGCATATTTTTCCCACAGGTTACATTTTAAATAAATCATGACAATTTGTTGATTGGCATCAGCCTCACTTTCAGGGTGCCTGTTTGGAGCTGTATTTGTCACACCTTTTCTCCCACCCAGACTTTTTTTTTTAGTTCAGGATGTGCTCCACAGGGGTATTAGGCTTCCTGTTTCTGCTTATCTTTCTGAGTTCCACCATATAATTTGGTTTTTATTGCCTGCTTAGAAGAAAAATATCTGTTCGCTTGGTGTTATCTTGTCCTTAGCAATGCATGAGAGACGGAGAGGAGCTGAGACATCTGCTGGGTTGAAAAGCCATAGCCTGGACTGATTCCCTCCTGCTTGTAACAGATGGGAGGTAGTTTCTGTCCAGGCTCATGGAGCAAAAATTCACACAAATTGCCTAAGGATAGCAAGCTTCTTTTAAAGTCATAACCTTTTGAAGCCATAATCCTTTTAAAATAGTAATATTTCAAAGTCATAATCCTTCTAAAATCATAGTCACATCTTCTTTTAAAATCATAATTGCAATGTAATTGTCCACAATCCCACTGTGGACAATTTGCAATGGGTGTAAAAATTACACTGTCTGGAGAGAAATGAACCAGACTGTTCCCTTTGAGAGCCACTTTGATTGGGAGAATGGGCAGTACATATGGAAATAATACTATATTTTTGTGTATATGAAGTACCAGAGCAGTGAAAGACTGTTTTCTTGCTAAATGTTTAATTATTAAGAGCCTGTACGTTGCTTTGGCTGTGTAAGATTTGCTGGTTCTTCTTAGGGGCTGTTTGGAGCTGAGAAACTGCTGTAAGACCATAAAAAATCAAGGATGCTGAAAGCAAAGGGAGCTGCAGTTTCCTGTGTGGCCAGGCTGTGTTCATGTATTCTAAAATATCCTTCTAATAAAAAAGACATTTTCAATTAATTTTTCACTTGTGGTTGTGACAGTGCAGAACACTTTTGATTCCATTTTATGAAAGATCTTGGGGTTTTTTTAGAAACAAGCTTATGAGATTGTCCAGTTAATTGAGGGCTTTATCCAAACCCCTCAAACAAGATATAATATTCCTCATGTACTTCCTGGAGGAAGGTTTTTTGTGGCCACAACTGTATTATTCTGGAACATAAAAGTTTTATTATTAAAATGCATATATAGAAAGTAAAGCACTCTTTATAATTATCCCTTCAAAACCCCAAATGACATCTGAATCAGCTTTCACTTTTCTTTTACAGAAGACAAGAAAAAGCTCATTGAAAACATTTCTATGAGAAGATTCCAGTTCACAGATTTGGTAAATGAATTTCAGCTGAGAAAGGAAATAACTTTCATAGTGATAACACAATATAGAAATAAAACCAAAAATAACTTGCAAATTATACAGAAAAGCACTTTATGGTAACAGGTAAAAACGAAAACGCAGCTCTTCTGGATTAGTTATTTTACCTTCTATTTTATTTTGCTGTGAGTGTTACAGGAAGCTGAGTATATTCAAGGGCTCTGTCTCAGTATCAACAACCCAAGCACCAATCCCACCTGGATCATTGTGTTTTGTGCTCCTTGCAAGTCCATCTTGATTTTGGGCAGAAAATTAAGAAGATTTTTGGCAGTTTTCCTGCAGTTCTGTGCTCTCTGGTGTATATCAGCTGATTTCTATTTCATTAAATGCTTCCTCAGGTTTTCCTTCAGTCTTTCTGGCTAATTTTGCAGTATGCTTTTATCCTTCTTTCTCAGTATAGTTATTTCATAACACCCCAATTATATCCGTCTAAATGTCAGACTTGCAGCTTGCCCTGCCTTTCCTTGTGCATGTGGGGGCCTCTACCCTTGTCAATAAGAGGTAAAACACTTCCCAGAGGACCATTTTCCACCCAACAGATGCTGCTTTCAGGTTTATATACCTGTATAAGTGGATTCCAGCTCTAAAATCCCTGAAACCTGGATTAGCAGAGGCACACAGGGCTTCCAATCCTTTGTTTAATAGGTGGAGGCATTTTATTTTTATAATTTTCTTGAGCTGTTTGTACCAGTGTAAAACCAAGAAATGATAACTCAGTGTGAAAATAACTTTTGGATCAAGAATCTCCATTTACATTATGGGTTTTGTGGAAAATGGGAATATACCCATTTCATACATAATTTTAATTCTATTACTTCTTTTTTTTTCTAATGCCCTCAGAATTGACATTCAGTAGAATTTTTTTAAAATATTTCCAAATTACTTGCACAGTAATTACACAGAATATCTTGCTTAGAAACATAGTTGAAAAGGTGAATTCTTAGTAGTTCTAAGATTCAGCTGCAGTTAATATGAACTAGTTCATTCAGAGATGAAAAAAAATCATGGTGATGAAGTTTAGAATGTACTCAAGCATTTCAATTTCTTCAGAGAAATTAAATAAATCAATTTCAATTAAATTTTCTCAGTCACCCCTGTGGACAGCTCCAGTCATGCTTACACTGGGCTCTGCCAATTGCAATATATATATGAGTCCCTGTAGTATTATCTTAAGAGACAGTTCGGTTTAGGATGGATAAAATGTATTTATTTGAATAAAACCTAATGGAATGTGGCTATGTCTTTGAGCATAAATATATATATTCATACATGTAAATTGCATTTTAAAATATGTAGCTCATATTTAGGCATAAATCCTGCCCTCATTGAATACATTGGAAACTTTTATTGATTTCAAAGGAAGTAGAACCAAGTGCATCTGAACTAATGTATCTTTCTATAATAGAATATGAGGGAGTCTGTAGGGGTTTACCAACACAAAAAGATTAACCAGTTTGCAATGGTAAACAAGTATGATTTTAATTATGTTTGTTGAGATTGTGGGTGGATATTTTGGTCTTGCATTCCTCCTTTTCTCTTCAAGCTTTAGCCAAATTTCAAAGAGGCTATTGTTTAAGTTTATTTGTGATTCAGTTGCTGACAAAAGGGACACTGTATTTCTCTATTTCTGTGCTTATTTACACTCTCTATAAGCATATTTTCATCTTAGCTGTGGCATGTCAGCTCAGTTAAATTGGAATTCAGGGTCTTCCTGGAGGTGGAAAGAATAATGGCCAATCATCATCCCATGCCCCTTCCATTTGCTCTGGCAGCTAAAAAGCACACTTAGTATTGTGCTGTCATTGGCAGCTGAAAGGCAAAACCTCCCCTCCTCACAAGCAATCCTCCCCTCAACGTGGCTTAATTGTTTATTGCAATTAAAATCTTCTCCTGCAACTTCCAGTAAGATACCTGAAGTCCAGGTTTTGTCCAGTTTCCTTGTACACCATTATTGTAGTGACCAAATGGCAGACACTGCTCTCTCTCGAAAAATCTTTTTATTCCAGAACCTAAACAGAAGGGTAAATCTTTGGGAAATCTATTTCTATGTTTGTGACTGGCTCTTTTGGGAGCTTTGAATGATGGGCTTTTTAGATACCCATACTTCAGGGAAAGGACTGGGTAATTTTCTTTAAGTTTGGTCTAAGCTGTAGAGCAAGATACTCTAAGGTTCAGTAGTTTGGTCCTAGATTTACTTTAAGTACAATTCAGGCAAGTACACCTTCGTAGATTCTTGCAGCTCTTTAAATGCATTATATTTAGTATAATGGACCATTGTATGATTTCACTTCTTGAACCTGAGGGCTGCTGGAAGGGAACAGAATTATTTTCACTGCATAAGCTACAGCAGCATCTGCCAAGTCTATTTGAGGAAAAGAACAGAGATCTGTGTGATGGATCTAAATAGACCTTGCTGTTTACAAGCAAATAGAATCCTGCTCCTGTCCATCCACTGCCTCTCTGTGTGGAGTGAAACGTGGCTAAGGGAAACACTTCACATGCCATGTAGTTTTATAGCAATCTTTGCAGTAATTGAAGCAATTTTCTTAGTACCTTCTTTCATAGGGGAGTTGCCATAATATGTGGTGTTCAACTCAGAGAGAGAGCAGCATTTACACCCCCTGGGTAAAGGAATTAAATGTCTGCTAGGTGTTGCCAATATGCCACTGCTATCCCATTTTTGAAAGAGAAAGCTGAGGCTAAGTATGGTCTGCTATCTTCCTGCAGACTGCAAGGTAGGGATAGATCCAATACTGGGAATTTGTGTTCTGATTGGCACTAAGGATGTTTTGGTTACATGGAAGGGAGTTTGAGGATTAAAAGATGAGGATTAGACTTATAATTGGATGCATTTAATGCCAGTATTTTCTGCTTTCTTTAATTTTTTTCTGCAAATATTATTTAATTTGAAATTTTGAAGATTCTCCATGTATAAGGCAAATGGATTAATAACTTGAAAATTGTCCTCACCAAAGCGCATGTATGCAATATCATAAGGATATGGGTTTTAGAAACCAAAACCAAACCAAGCCAAACACAAATTTAAAAGGGAGGGAGGCATGTTTATACGTGAAAAATAGAACTGTTAGCTTAAAATGACTTGTTAATAAACTCATGCTGAATACCTGAAAGGAAACTGTGACTTGTGCCTTAATATGGAAATGAAACACAAAGGAAAATCAGTTACTACTGGTTTTTCTACTAGGGAATATTTGCAAATTGCCTACTAGCCAATTAACTGCACCAACTCTACCTGAGAAAGAGCTTGTTTCCTTTTGGAATTACTTTGATTTGCTATAAATTAAGGCAATTGCCAGTAAACAAGCAAATTCCCATGTCATTCTTCAGTTCCCTTGACTGAGACCAGCAAAAGTGTTCTGAAACTGCTAAGGACCTATTCAGAAAGCTCAGAGAAGTGTAATAGCTTGAAAAACACTTTGTGGAAAGTATGCCTCCAGCAAAAATTTCTCACTGACTTAAATTTTTATTCAAGGTAAGAGTAGTTTAGGATTTCACCCTGCTTAGGGGCAGGAATAAAGTAAAAACACTCTCAAGGCTTCTTACCTGTGACTCTATCATTAAAGTTTTCAGGTTTTCCATTCAAATTAATTTTAATTCTATCTGCATATTAACATGAAAACAACCCAAATCTTAAGTAAATATTTTACAGCTGCTCAGACTTTGAGATGTTATTCAACCAGGTCTCAAAGGAAAATTACATTATGCACTAAAGCAATTCAGGTACACATTGTGCAGATTCAGGGTTAACAGAGAACTATACTGATCTATTTTAAGAAGATATGAAAGAAAAATATGTTCAGGCTTTCCTGTTAAAGCATAAGAAAAATTCAACAAAACTATTTTTCCAGATGAAGCACCATTCCTGCAGTAATTCACTTCGGGGGAAATAGGTAGAAGAGGTAACATATCGGAAGAAAAATTCTGAGGACTGTGAAGTGCTCAACAAATTTGTTAATGTCTTGCTTAAATTAGCAACACTGTAGAATCACTACTAAAATAACAGAATCAAAACCAAAAAGCAGCATCCCAGGGCCCTATGCTGTGTGTCTTCTCCTTCTGAACTGATGAGGCATTTAATTTTCTGCTACCAAACAAAACAAAAGAAACAACCCCGCCGCCAAAAAAAACCCAAAACAAGTAAAACCACAGGCAATCTGCAGCAAAGCCTTTGTAAGATTACAGTCTTTAAAAATTCTCAGTCAGGGAGTCCTTCATGAAGTTAGAATAAATTAACACAACCAGTATTTATGGAATGATTAGATTGCAGATGGGTAAGATTTGTGCTGGAAAGAGGAAGCAGGTTAATGCATGGAAGTGTCTTCTGAAACAGTAAATTGTTAACAAACATCCATGTGGTGCAGCAATGTGCATTCTAACAGCATGTTTCTGCTAAAGCCTTATGGTTCTTGTACACCCAGAAGACCATGGGAAACAATAATTCACACAGTGATGCCAGCGCCATTCTATTGTCTTTGGATCTTCCCACAGACCATGAACAGAAGAAAAATCCTTAAAAGTTTCAAGATTTTAAATATTTTTTACCCTACTGGCCTGCTAGAGCAGAAAAAAAATATTATCCAAGGAAGACTTCTAAATGTAAGGGGTGGAAAAGTCTTGGGAATAATCCTGAAATAACTCTCCAATACATAGCCACTCTGAAAGCTCCTGGTTTTGTGATTCACCGGAAGCTGCACAGCTGTGCTCTGAACGATAATTAGGCTATGGAAACAAATTGTGGAGGCCTCTGTGCTCTCTGACCCTTTGATTCATTTGGGAGATCTCAAGTCTTTATCTGAGTATTTCAGATCTGAGTATTTAATTTACTGAGTCCTTTCACAGTGCTTTATGCATAGGCAAGACAAGTGTAGCTCATGTACATGAATATGAAATATCACCTCAGTGTGGTATCACTCACCACCTTTTAATTTGGCACATGACCTTTCTAATAATTTATAACTAGGAAATAGTATCCTAGATACCTGAAGAGATCAGGCTACTGAACAATGGAAAAAAATTTGCTTGAGACTCTTTCTTTGGACTGCAAATGCTGCTTGTCACATGGCAATGAGTGTCTATACCTCTCCTTGGCTCTAAATTGAGTCAGATGGATATTAGCTTGGATAATTGGTTTGGAGAAGTGATGGAGTTGTGCTGTGGATGCAGCCTAATCTGCTGCTCTATACAATTGAGTTTTTCAGGGCTGAACAGAGACTGGTAGGATTGCTTCAGGCTTTGAAAGTGTATATTACATAAAGGTGAAATATTTTCATCATTTTCGAAAGGGCCCAACCTGAATTTTCCTCTTGAATACTCAATGGGCTGCCACATGTGGGTGTAAAGGGTAGTGTTGCATTTTTATGCTTGTCTTAGTTTGAGGGAAAAAAACAAAATGTTTACCCACAAACGGGGGAGGAGAATTCCTCCACAATAATCACACCACCCTTTATCAAATTTAAGAAAGGGAACTTTAATCAGAAAAATGGATACAAGAAGGATAACTGTTCTTAACTGCTATATATGTAGGTATAGATATAACTGTAAACAGACCAGAGCAAGCTGCTTCCCCAACCCCACAAGGAAAACAGAAAACAAAACAAAACAAAACAACAACAACCCCCCAAACCAGCAGGTTTCCTCCTGGAGAGAAGTTATACTTAGGAGCAGTGTGTCACAGCCCGGCTGGCTGTAGGGTAAGCTCCCACTTCCTCTCCAGCGAGACAGACGAACGGTGAGCACTCAGAAAGGTTCTGTCTCTCCCCCTGTGTTCCTTGCCCCGAATGAAGAAGAAAAGCTGGAAAATGGAGAACCGCAGCATGTCCCAGAAAGCAGGCACGACCTCTCCCTCCCGGGTTGCTGATGCAGCCCAGGGTGGGCTGGTCACGACACTGCAGGTGTTGATGAGGCTAGAACAAGAGCCTGGAACCTCAATGCCAAAACCAAGAGCAATAGCAGTGGCAGGGAAAAAAAAACTTATTCCACAGTCACAGCAAAGCCTCTCTCCCACTGCAGCACACACACCGCTCCTGCCTTCAGCCGAGTTAAAAATGGAAAAAAATGTCCCCAAAACCAAAAGAGACAACCTGCCCCCACACACAGTGATCAAGAAGAAGACTGGAGGAGTTAACTGCTTCCTTTGCTCACTAGTGGCATGGGTAGTTAGTGTCAGGGGAGAGAATTTACATAAAAATTCCAAACTACAACAAAGAGTTTCTGTTCAGTTTACAGTGGTGACGACCACTCAAACAGACCACAACCTCACGCGTGAGAGAAAGGTTTCTTGTTTTGCACTAGTTGTAAATTTGTAACTGCTGTTTGAAAGTGTAAATCCCAAACCCTACATGTCTTGAATATGTACTGGTTTGTGTCAGTTCACAAAAGTTCCTGTACCCTGTACAAAAGTGCCTATTTTTGAAACGAGAAGGGGAGGTAGGACATGTAATCTGCAGAAGGTTCTGTTAAGTTTGGATTAGCTAAATACAAAAGAAATTTCATTTTTCAGAAAAATTGGATGATTTCATTGCTAAAACAAGTTATTACTGTGTTGTTATGTGTATTATGTTAATTGTAGTCTCGTTTGGTTTTTGAAACAAGAGGGGAAGATGCTGCCGCCCACCAACTCGAGTGGGTCCAGAAGAACCGCGTGACATCAGACATAGAGAGAAAACAACAACAAGCCAGAACCGCACCCTGGAAAGGGCTTCGGACTTGACCTTATATGTACCTGTTTGCAGCCTCAGCCTATGGAGTCAGGCGTGTTGTGCCCAGGGCAGGGTTAACTCGAGTTTATATATGTTGTCTAACTTAAATAAAGTTGGAATTTGCCTGAACACACCACATTGGTGTCTGCGATCTTCCTGGATGGTCGGCAACAGTGCAGCCTGGTGACCTCAGATGAATATTCTCTGCCTTCATTCCTTCTCCAAGAACAAGAAGCCTTTTCTCTCCTATACCTTTTCACTTCTCTGCAGAGAAGGCAATTCAGATGCATATTCTTTGTCTCCACTCCGTCTCCAAGAACAAAAAGCTTTTTGTCTCCTATACCTTGTCATTCACCTCTCTTCAGAGAAGGCAGGCTCTAAACTACATTTTGAGATAGAAGAATATTCTCAGGAGCTATTCTTCTTCTTAAGCATAGAGAAAGGTGCAGCCTGGTGATCTCAGATGCATATTCTGTGCCTTCACTCCCTCTCCAAGAAGAAGTATTTGTGCCCTGATCCATTTTCTCTGCAGAATATTTGTCTTTACACTGTACAGCATTGAACGCAGGCTCTAAACTACATTTTAGGACAGAAACATCTCCTCCTACACTACTATGCTTTCACCCAGAGAGAAAGGTGCAGGGCAGGCTATTCAGATGCATATTCATTGTCTTCACTCCGTCTCCAAGAACAACAAGCTTGTGGTCTCCTGTACCTTGTCATTCACATCTCAGCAGGGAAGGCAGGCTCTAAACTACATTTGGGGATACAAGCGTATTCTCAGGGACTATTCTCCTTCTTAAGCAGAGAGAAGGGGGCAGCCCGGTGATCTCAGATGCATATTCTGTGCCTTCACTCACTCTCCAAGAAGAAGTTTTTGTGTTCTGAATGATTTTCTCTGCAGGAATTTTCATCTTTTCACTATAGAGCAGCGAACGCAGACTCTAAACCCCATTTTAGGAGAGAAGCCTCTTCTCCTAAAATACTATGCTTTCACCCAGAGAGAAAAATGCAGGGCAGGCAACTCAGGTGCATATTCTTTGTCTTCACCCCCTCTCCAAGAAGAAGTTTTTGTGCCCTGATCAATTTTCTTTGCAGGAATTTTTGTCTTTTCACTGTAGAGCAGCGAACGCAGGCTCTATACTACAATTTAGGAGAACACTTTCTCCTCCTAAAATACTATGCTTTCACCCAGAGAGAAAAATGCAGGGCAAGCAACTCACATGCATATTCTTTATCTTCACTCCCTCTCCAAGAACAAGAAGATTTTTGTCTCCTGTAACTTATCTTTCACATCTCTGCAGAGAAGGCAGGCTCTAAACTACATTTGGGGATAGAAGCGTATTCTCAGGAGCTATTCCTCTCCTTAAGCAGAGAGAAAGGCACAGCCCGGTGATCTCAGATGCGTATTCTCTGCGTTCACTCTCTCTCCACCAACAAGAAGCCTTCTCTCTCCTATACCTTTACACTTCTCTGCAGAGAAGGCAGGATTTAAACTACATTTGGGTATACAAGCATTTTCTCAGGGACTATTCTTCTTCTTAAGCAGAGAGAAAGGTGCAGCCCAGTGATCTTAGATGCATATTCAATGCCTTCACTCCCTCTCCTAGAAGAAGTTTTTTTGTCCTGATCCGTTTCTCTGAAGGAATTTTCGTCTTTTCACTGTACAGCAGTGAACGCAGGCTCTAAGCTACATTTTAGGAGAACCCTCTCCTCGTAAAATACTGTGCTTTCACCCAGAGAGAAAGGTGCAGGGCAGGTAATTCAGATGCATATTCTTTGTCTTCAGATGCATATTCTGCGCCTTCACTAACTCTCCAAAAAGAACTTTTTGTGCCCTGATCCGTTTTCTCTGCAGGAATTTTTGTCTTTTCACTCTAGAGCAGAAAATGCAGGTTCTAAACTACATTTTAGGAGAGAACCCTCTCCTACTAAAACACTATGATTTCACCCAGAGAAAAAGGTGCAGGGCACACAACTCAGATGCATATTCTTTGTCTTCACTCCCTCTCCAAGAACAAGAAGCTTTTTATCTCCTATACCTTGTCATTCACGTCCATGCAGAGAAGGCAGGCTCTAAACTACATTTGGGGATAGAAGCATAGTCTCAGGAAATATTCTTCTTCTTAAGCAGAGAGAAAGGTGCAGCCCGGTGATCTCATATGCATATTCTCTGCGTTCACTGTCTCTCCACCAACAAGAAGCCTTTTCTCTCCTATAGCTTTTCATTTCTCTGCAGAGAAGGCAGGCTCAAAAGTACATTTTGGGATAGAAGTGTATTCTCAGGAACTATTCTTCTTCTTAAGCAGAGAGAAAGGTGCAGCCCAGTTATCTCAGATGCATAGTCTCTGCCTTCACTCCCTCTCTAAGAAGAACTTTGTGTGCCCAGATCCATTTGTCTTCAGGAATTTTTGTCTTTTTACTGTAGAGCAGCGAACACAGGCACTAAACTACATGTTAGGGAAGAACCCTCTCCTCCTACACTACTATGCTTTCACCCAGAGAGAAAGGTGCAGGGCAGGAAACTCAGATGCACATTCTGTGCCTTCACTCTGTCTCCAAGAACAAGAAGATTTTTGTCTCCTATACCTTGTCATTCACATCTCAGCAGAGAAGGCAGGCTCTAAACTACATTTTGGGATAGAAGAATATTCTTGGGAAATATTCTTCTTCTTGAGCAGACAGAAAGGTGCAGCCCAGTGATCTCAGATACATATTCTGTGCCTTCACTCCCTCTGAAAGAAGAAGGTTTTGTGCCCTGATCCATTTTCTCTGCAGGAATATTTGTCTTTTCACTGTAGAACAGCAAACGCAGGCTCTAAACCCCATTTTAGGAGAGAAGCCTCTTCTCCTAAAATACTATGCTTTCACCCAGAGAGAAAAATGCAGGGCAGGCAACTCAGGTGCATATTCTTTGTCTTCACCCCCTCTCCAAGAAGAAGTTTTTGTGCCCTGATCAATTTTCTTTGCAGGAATTTTTGTCTTTTCACTGTAGAGCAGCGAACGCAGGCTCTATACTACAATTTAGGAGAACACTTTCTCCTCCTAAAATACTATGCTTTCACCCAGAGAGAAAAATGCAGGGCAAGCAACTCACATGCATATTCTTTATCTTCACTCCCTCTCCAAGAACAAGAAGATTTTTGTCTCCTGTAACTTATCTTTCACATCTCTGCAGAGAAGGCAGGCTCTAAACTACATTTTGGGATACAAGCGTCTTCTCGGGTAATCTTTTTCTTCTTAAGCAGAGAGAAAGGTGCAGCCTGGTGATCTTAGATGCGTATTCGGTGCCTTCACTCCCTCTCCAAGAGGAAGTTTTTGTGCCCTGATCCATTTTCTCTGCAGTACTTTTCGTCTTTTCACTTTACAGCAGCAAACGCTGGCTCTAAACAACATTTTAGGAGAGAACCCTCTCCTCCCCAAATTCTATGCTTTCACCCAGAGAGAAAGGTGCAAGGCAGGCAACTCAGATGCATATTCTTTGTCTTCACTCCCTCTCGAAGAACAAGAAGCCTTTTCTCTCCTATAACTTTTCACTTCTCTGCAGAGAAGGCAGGCTCTAAACTACATTTTGGGATAGAAGCATGTTCTCAGGAACTATTCTTCTTCTTAAGCAGAGAGAAAGGCACAGCCCGGTGATCTCAGATGCATATTCTGTGCCTTCACTCCCTCTCCAAGAACAAGAATCCTTTTGTCTCCTATATATTTTCACTTCTCTGCAGAGAAGGCAGACTCTAAACTACATATGGGGGTACAGGCATATTCTCGGGAACTCTTCTTTTTCTTAAGCAGAAAGGTGCAGCCCAGTGATCTTAGATGCATATTCAATGCCTTCACTCCCTCTCCAAGATTATTTTTTTGCTGCCCTGATTTATTTTCTCTGCAGGAATTTTTGTCATTTCACTGGAGAGCAGCGAACGCAGGCCCTAAACTACATTTTAGGAGAGAACCCTCTCCTCCTATACTACTATGCTTTCTCCCACTGAGAATGGTGTAGGGTGGGAAACTGAGGTGCATATTCTCTGCCTTCACTCTTTCTCAGAGAACAAGAAGCGTTTTTTTTCCTATACCTTGTCTTTCACATCTCTGCAGAGAAGGCAGGCTCTAACTATATTTGGGATAGAAGCATATTCTCAGGAACAATTCTTCTTCTTAAGGAGAGAGAAGGGCGCAGCCCAGTGATCTCGGATGCATATTCTCTGCCTTCACTCCCTCTCCAAGAAGAAGTTTTTGTGCCCTGTTCCATTTTCTCTGCAGGAATTTTTGTCTTTTCACTTTACAGCACAGAATGCAGGCTCTAAACTACATTTTAGGAGAGAGCCCACGCCTCCTAAAATACTATGCTTTCACCCAGAGAGAAATGTGCAGGGCAGGCAATTCAGATGCACGTTCCTTGTCTACACTCCTCTGCAAGAACAAGAAGCTTTTTGTCTCCTATACCTTTTCATTTCTCGGCAGAGAAGGCATGCTCTATACTACATTTAGGGATAGAAGCGTATTGACAAGAACTATTCGTCTTCTTAAGCAGAGAGAAAGGTGCAGCCCAGTGATCTCAGATGCATATTCTATGCCTTCACTCCCTCTCCAAAAACAAGAAGCCTTTTGTCTCCTACATATGTTCACATCTCTGCAGAGAAGGCAGGCTCTGAAATACCTTTAGGAATAGAAGCGTATTCTCAGGGACTATTCTTCCTCTTAAGCAGAGAGAAAGGTGCAGCCGGGTGATCTCAGATGCATATTCTGTGCCTTCACTCCCTCTTCAAGAAGAACTTTTTGTGCCCTGATTTATTTTCTCTACATGAATTTTTGTCTTTTCACTGTAGAGCAGCGAAAGCAGGCTCTAAACTACATTTCAGGAGAGAACTCTCTCCTCCTTAAATACTATGGTTTCACCCAGAGAGGAAGATGCAGGGCAGGGAACTCAGATTCATATTCTTTGTCTTCACTCCCTCTCCAAGAACAAGAAGCTTTTTGTCTCCTATACCTTTTCACTTCTCTGCAGAGAAGGCAGGCTCTGAACTACATTTAGGGATAGAAGCGTATTCTCAGGGACTATTCTTCTTCTTAAGCAGAGAGAAAGGGGCAGCCCGGTGATCTCAGATGCATATTCTGTGCCTTCAGTCCCTCTACAAGTCCAAGATGCCTTTTGTCTCCTATACATTTTCACTTCACTGCAGGGAAGGCAGGCTCTAAACTACATTTTGGGATAGAAGCGTATTCTCAGGAACTCTTTTCTTCTTAAGCAGAGAGAAAGGACAGCTCTGTGAAAGGTCAAATAAAAGCTACAATGATCCCAGCTATGGGGACAAAACTGGAATACTTTATTGAACACTTGATCACAGTTTAAGGGCTTTAGGGCAGCATATGCTAATAGGGAGGATGGATTATGGTAACATATGTTAACTAGGGGATTATAAAAGTTTTGGCTAGGTTGCACAATTAGTTAATATTTTCTATAACAAGGATTTACATGGGGGGAAGAAAACAAAGGGTTTCAACATGAATTGATAACATTCATCTTAAAATCCATCTCTATCTTGAAGCCGGAGGCAGCTATCAGCATGGTTGAACATCAACAGGTCTTGTTGTGTTTAGTGACGGGATTTTGTCTCAGCCTCTGCTGATCAAGGCTTACTGCTTAATTTTGTCAGGTTTCTTACTGCTAGAAGTTGAATTTTGACCCTGACAATTCTGGGGTTTTTATTTTATTGTTTGTAAGACAAAAACTCAAGAAGCACTGTGATTAATTGTTTGTTGGATACAGTTAAACAGATAAGGAACAAAAGGAACAAAACAGTAAGGGACAAAATTTTGAATGATACTATTATAAGGAACGTTTTTTAAAACAAGGGTTTATATTTAGCATTTTTGAAAACTTCAGTTGAAGCTATGTATTTTTACAAATGAATGGTTTTAAGTAGTTCAAGGCTACATTTATTTTGACTCGTTTTTGAGGGATATATGAGGTAGTGGTTATGTATCATGTAAGGTGTGTTACTGATTTACAAGATCATACACTCATATCTTTCACACATATTTTCATGCATTCAGGCTGGCCTGCATTCACACTTTTGTACACACACACAGATGTTTGGAATGTTGGTTTCTTGTGTTTGAGTAATTTACATTTTCATTATTTCCTATTTTCAATGTAGCTCCACTTTTCTTTGGTCTCTGGATTGCTGTTTTGATGGGAAAATAACTTTAACAGAAATTTTATAAAACATAACTACATCTTTTTCTTATGTTCAGTTTCAAAATACAAAAATAGATAACTTTTTCATAAACATTCTTATAGATTTAAAGTAACCCTTGATTCCCCTTATTTTTCCTTTTTTCTTTTTTTTTTCCAATGGTGAATGGGACATACATCATTTGATATTAGCTGATTTTACACATAAAAAGGGTTGGCATGGTTATTGCAACTTAATAGAAATTATTACATACATATTAACATGTATTGAAGTAGTTCATAGAATAATAAACAGCAGAAAAGGAGGCAATTTTAAAAAGGCAGTATTTTAGATATACACTTATTAATAAAAGGAAACTAAAATTTTAACATTAACAAAACTAAAATGCTTTTTGCAACTTTTTTTAACTTGAGAACCTTTTTGTTGTTTTTGTTATTATAGGCACAAGAAACTAAAGTAAAATTTAAAAAGGAAAAAATCAAAGACATTAGATTTAGGAAAAAAGGAACAAAACAAAACAAAGATATTTAGGAATTGAAGGAAACCACTTTGTGTTTTTAGTTTTAAAAATGCATTTTTTGTTAACAAATGTTGCTATAAAAAGGTTGTAGTAAAAAAATGCAAAGCTGAAAGGAAGGTTTTTGCTTAAGTATTTAACACTTCATGTAGAAGCTTGCTTTTAGGTATTTGGGGATTTAAGCAGTTTTTAGTGAAATGAAACAAAATGACAATATAGTTGAAACACTTTTTATGATGCTACTCTGTAACAATTAGTAGACATGCTAGGAGCTGAAGAAGCTAGCAAGCTTGAGGTTTATAAAGGTATTAGGGTTTTTACCACAAAACTTTTGCATGCTTTTGCTTTTTCTTGAATTGGAGTTAATTTTGTAAAACCAAATTAGATGGCTAGAAAAGAGGTTTTGTTTTTGTGATATTTCAGCAAAATTTAAAACATATGATATATTTGGATTTTTAAATCGCAAGTAAGGATAATTCTATTTGTGGAACAATGGCCAATAAGTATAGATACTACAGCTTAAAGTGCAGAATATTATTATTAATGAAACTGGAAATGCTTTTCATTTAATTTAAAAGACATTACTAGATGTTAAAGGATAATTAGTATAAAGACTTATTGAGAAAAATCTTGTTTAAGCAAGTATCTTAAATTATATAAAAAAACTTAAAACACTTTTTAGTTATGCAGTAATGAAAAAGGATTTGTGAAACAAAGCACCTATGATACCTTTAGTAAAAAATAACTTGAGCTTTGCTGAATTAGTAAGCAACGTTTACAAAATAAAGAGAGTGACAGCAGCTTTGTGGCTTCTTGAAACATAGTTGAGACAGATTAAACAGTGGTGATGTTATCACTGTCTCCTTGAGGCTAAGAAAGAAATTCAGGAAACTTCCTTTTTTTGCTATGTGGCTGGAAAGGAAGACAAAAGGAACAAGTTTGTATGAATTAAATCTTAAGAAAACTACATGAAAACGGCAAAAATATACTTAACAGAGATGGTAGAGTTTGCATTTATACATTTTAAAACACGACTTAAATAAACGTAATACTACATTGGTTTAATTATAGCAACTTAGAAGCTCTTTTGGCTTCATTATGTATTTGGTTTTTGTCTTTTTTGTGGCATTTTTAAGTAGAAAAACATACTCTTGGCATAGCATAAAAAACTTCAGGTTTGCACTGACTTTATAATGTAATGAACATTAAATTAAGAAAGAAAGAAAAAACAAGAAATAACACTATGCTTAGAAAAAGAATAGGTTTTTGAAATTAGAAAAGAAAGTCTGCAGTTTGGTCTTGCCTTTTCTTCTTAGATTAATTGCTGAGGAGATAAAAAATTTGGTTATTATTTGCATCAGTGGTTTTTAAGCTTAGGAATTAGGTTTTGAGATACTAATTAAAAAAAAAGAACAGATAAACAGGAGAAAAAAGCATAAACAGTGTTTTAAACTGATAAGCACTAGAAACTTTTTAGTAATTGAAACAGAAAGTTATTTTTTCTCTTTTCTGGTCGGTTCTGTCTTTCGGAGGCAGCAGCGGCTGTTGGTGAGGGTTGGGTGCTCACTTCCTGCTCGTGCAGGAGCTGCTGGGCTGGGCTGCGCATTCAGGGCCTTAGTGCCTGTGGAAATTCTGCGGGGAGGGCACTTAGGTGTTTTTGGAAGTTTTTTGGCTGGTTTCGAGTTAGTGAGTTGACGGCAGGCGTTCTTTCGCTCAGGGCTAGCTTTAAGGCTGCAATTTTGGCTGCTGTGGGCTTGGGTTGTCCCGGGCTGGCAGGAGGTCTGTGCACAGTGCTTTACGGGCTCACTGTGCGAACAGCGTGGAGGGAGTCGCTCCTGCTGCCTGCTTCTGCTGCCTGGATGTTATGCCAATTCCTAAGGTCTCTGCTACGGCTGGAGATTTGATCTCCCCTAAGGCAGACTCGGCGCTGACTGTTTTAAGAGATGCTGTCCCGGCCCCGCTCAGTTCTCGCTATCTCTGCGGAGTGGGGGAGGCACTTCTGGCAGGCAGTGCTCTTTGGAGTTCTCGTCCCACTCTCACTTGGCATGCCAGGGCTACTTCTGTTACTTCAGCCTCATGAACCTCTGCCCCCTGGGTCCCACAAACTCTTTTTGGGATCGCGGCTGGCAGAAACTCCGGGGAGAGTTTGTGGCCACAGCAGCGCAGAGGGGCTGCTGCCGTTTGGGCATCCCCCTTTCTCGGACAGTATTGCTGCGTGTAGCGACAGTGCAGGGAAAGCAGCTTCCCATAGGAGTAAGTTTAGCAAAGAAAAGTCCCCTGGGTGGTTTTGCAAAGTCCATAGAACTAAGTTTTGCAACGGCAGGTCTTCTATTACTGAGCCGTGCAGGCATTTGAAGATTGAATAAGCACAGTTTTGATTAGAAGATTTTTGTGTCCCCATCGCTTCCCTACTTGTTAAGTTTCAAAGTCTATTTTATAAATAATCATTCCTCGTTCATGACAGCTCACCTCTGGTCTGGCCAA
>JAOXXN010000482.1:91802-102110 GCA_026770055.1 Myrmophylax atrothorax
ACAGCATGGGTGTGTATGTATACTGTTCTATAATAGCTGCAAAATCTCTGTATAGCCTTTGTGTAAACTAGACTACATATTATAAAGGGTCATCTGCCCAAAAATCACAGAAAAAATCTTTAAAGAGTTCTTTTGAAAAGGAAAAGCAAATCACCACTGGGTGCCACTGTTCTTCCTTCCAGCTTTCTCGTCTATCGCTGCAGAACGATTTTAGCAGTAAAGGCCTTGATCCAGAGCCCCTTCAGTCAGTGCTTGAGCTCACAAAGACTTCAAGAGGACGTGACGAGAATCTAAATGAACGTGGCCCTCCAGCAGAGATGTGCCTGTTGCATAACAATTACAAAATATGGTAGTTGCTTGTGCTACGAAAACTCTCTGGAATTTCATTCCACTGCTGTACACAGTTTTTGACAGCAGCAGCTTCCAAGAGATAAGTTGGTAAGCTGGTCCTGAATTCCTGAGAAGGCAGTGGCAAATCTGCTGCTCACTTCTGCAGAATCATGGGCAGACTCTTAGAAACCAGCCCTTCATGTGTGCATGGAAGGTACAGAGCCTCCTTTCATCCAAAGAGGGGTGCACTTCAGAGCACCCATGAGAAGCTGTAATTCTGTTTTCTGTTCCTTCTAAGCTTCATAATTTGCCATGCAATAGCACCACATCCCCTTCAAGGGGGATGCACAGAGGCTGCAATTTTCTGATGCTGGCATTATTCTTCCCTTGGCTTCATTCTCCAGTGGTAATATTGTTGATTTATGAAAGACTCAGAGTACTTAGATAAGCTATTCCCTGGCTCTGTGCCTTCCCTTTCTCTGTTTCTATAGAGCCAAAAGTTATGAAATAGAAAGGGAGAGCATTGTCCTAAGCTTTTAAAATCAGGCTAATGCTAAATGCCTTTGGCATTTGAGACATCTTTTTTGAATCCATCCAATATTAGCCAAATGGTACAACAAAGCTGGAACTACAATGCTCAGAAGCACCTTTAGTAACTAACGAGTCTAAAGCCAGACTTTTAAAGATTTTTAAATACCTAATAACCCAAACAGTAGGATTTTTTAATACTCTAGGGTCAATGGGAGGTAGATACATCCAGAATCTCCTGGTTATTGGCAGGTTCAGCACTGGAGGGTCCTGTCTCTAAAAGAATTACCTATCACAAGGTAGATAAATAAATGTCTATGAGAGACACAGGAAGGAGTCTTCACCTTAGGATGGTGTTCACAGAAGTCAATAAACTGAGTGGAAATTTAGTTAAATTCAGCCTTGGGAAATAGTGATAAAAGCTCTCAGCTCTTCAAAGTAAGTGTGTGCCTCAATCCACTGAAGTATAACTGTATAAAGCTAGGTATTATTGTTACAGAACAGGTATTTTTATTGTCAAGCTACATTTCAGCACTGAACTGAATTTGCTCTAACTTGCATAAAAGGAATATGAATTGAAAAATGTATTTTCTCTATCCTCTGCCCTGTCTCATGGTATCATCTGGACAGGCTGAGGTTTAGAGCAAACAGTGTGGTGACTTTGGGTGTTTTGGAAGTTTTGCACATTCCTACCAGAAACACAGGGACACTAGAGTTTAAAGACAAGTGTAAGGAATTTCAGAGTTTTCAGTGGCATTGAACTGTAGGATAGAGGTATTCCATTCCATCCCATTCCAATCCATATTTTAAATCAGTTTTTGAACCTAACCTTTAACATAAACCATATAGGGTTTAGACTTTCAAGAATTAGATACAAAAAATATTTTTATGTCTCTCTCCTATTAAAATACGTTTCTGGGGAGAGATTGGAGTCTATGTGTTCAGTCATTTTTTGCAAAAGGGAATGTGCTTTGGCTTTTCTGATAATGCCTTCTATATGTTTGCTCCTGTGTTTCCCAGGACAGAGTATCTCCACAGTACTGTCTAGATAGTTCAAATAAAATTCAGATGGAATTTCTCTGTATTTCAATGCTTTCTTTTTGTTACTCTTAATTTATTCCATCCTGAAATGTATAGGGACCAGGTTACTCCTTGCACTATAAGTGAAGGCTTCGCTGCATTAATTTCAAGTTAGCCTGAAGTCATTTACAAGAGATCTCGTCTCTTCTCTTGAACACAATAATAGATGCAATTATGCAGAACTGATTCACTTAAAATATGGAGAGAAATCAGCAATTGTAAGGCAAAAGAAAAAGGATTGTTCTAGGTTTATAGAGGGGAAAAAACTGATGAAGCTATATAGAATAAGCCTTATGTATATAAGGTCAAACATTTTATAGGCTGTTTATTTTGTAAGACTAAATTATACTAGTGAGAAGAGGACAAAAACCATAAATGTTTCAAACAGCAGAACAAAACTTCATAAAAAAAATTAACTCTGTACTTAAAATTTGCAAGTCATGGGAAAAAAATGGGAATTATTTTTAAATTTTATCATAATAAATAACCTGTAAAATAATTTCAGTCACTTAGACCATTCACTGGATTTTTAGTTTTTTTAATGTGCTGTGCTTGGATTTTCCTTCCTTTGTTAATATGGGTAAACTTACTGTTAGTTAAGCACAGCTGTTTGGGTGGTTTTTAATTAAAAAAAAATCGATGAGTGATTTAATCTAAAGGGATATTTGTTGAGTATTAATGTATTCAAATATACAGCATTTGCAGTTGGAGCCAGATAGAACCGCTTGTCTTCGCCTTGCAATCCTTGGTGTCACTTGAACTGCTCATGTGACAACATTCTAGTATGAAAAGAGACAATGGGCATTGTTGGCCTCACATATTAATAAATAAGAGCCACAGTGTGTGCAAACAAAGGCTGCTTCCTGGAACATTGTGTCACATGATTCCCAGGGTCAATCCTGATGGCTTTAGCCTGATGAGATCAATGAGCTCTATTCTCCTGACATTAATTTTACACCACCGTGGAGACATTACTGTTGCGTGGTCCCAAACCGTGATCTCAGTTTTGTTGGTGTAATTCTGATCAGGAATGACCTACTGATGTGAGTTACCCTTGGGCTGTCTGAGAGGGGCTCCTGTGAGCAGCACAACCAGACCCCACTGCCTCAGGGAATCTGTGCAGAGCTGTAATTAGATAACAAAACCTGTGTGAATCACCACAGAAGTGGTGAGAGAAGAGCTCTTGAGGATTTTAACCAAGTGTCCCATTTGACTACTGAGCAGGAAATTAATGAAAAGAATAAATATTACATGACTCTGACCATGGGGCTTATAATGCCTGTGCTTTTTCTCTGAACTTAGACTTAAGTCACACTGAAGATAAGTGGTTTTTGCTTCTTGCTTGTGTGTTTTGAGTGCCCTTATTGCCAAAAGGGCTCCCTTACTTTTTAGATTGCTGAGTTTTAAAAGATTTAGGTCTCACATAAAAGACAACCAGAAGTAGGACAATTCTCTTCGAAACAACAGGCAATCTGAGGTTTGTATCATTAAATGATACTTGCTGCTTTCTAAACATTTCTAATATTTCTTTTGTAGACTGCTAATAAACACACATAAGCATTATTCCTCAAAAAGTGTAAGAAAGTTCTTTGATAGCATACTTATTACCCTGGAAAACTTGCTATAGACCAGTTAACCAGCTTTGGTTCATGTTGGGGAGGTTGGAATAGAAGACATTTGAAGGACCCCCTCCCAACCCAAATCATTCTGAAAACTGGTGTGTGTTTGAGGGGGGAGTGTGTGTGATTCTCCATCAAAACAAGATTTTTAAAATTTCAGTATTATTCTCTTCTGCATTACTCATCCACGTATCTTGATTCCCTGCTGACTTCCCTACATTTTTTGCATGTGAATCTAACACAGAGTGCAGCATTGCCCCAGGAGATACTTGCCACTTAAAAGTAATTTGGTGAGAAAAGTAGTTGGAGCCCTAATCTTGATTGACAACCTGAGGAGAAAAAAAACAAAGGGAATATCTCTTTGGGAGAATTTACCAGGAAGAAGGAAGACTGGAATAAACCAAATCCTAGTCCTGAAATCCTCCTTGGGTTTTATACTCTTAAAACTGGCAAATGCACAGCAGAGGTTATAGCTAAAATTCACTCTAATGTTGTAGAGAGCTGGTACTGACTGACCAGTACTTGTTAATTAATTGATCTGCAGTCTGTTCAATCTTAGTTAATATTAAAGTTTATGAGATTGTCTAGACAATCTAATTAAAACTGATGTGGGGTTTATTTGCTGGGGGGTGTTGTCATGTGTTTTTTGGTTTTTTTGTGTTTTGTTGGGGGGTTTTTGTTGTTTTTGTTTTTTTTTAAAAAAATATGTCACTAATAATTCAGCACTATTTCAGGCCAGAGAATAGAAAAAGAGGAATGAGTTCTTACCAAGATTCTTATCTTCCTTCAGATCGACTTAATAACATGGGTTTCCATCATCTGCTTTGTCACCAGCCTCTGTCTCTAATGGATCTGAGTAGACTATTCAAGTTCCAAGAAATTCTGCTGCTCTCAAGAGCCTCAGAAAGTACAAGTCAGAAGGTTTGTTTCCTTTTGGTCTTTGACTACTGCCAAACAGACAAGATTAATGCTAAGAAAAGTAGCAATGGAACCTTCCTTATCTCTGATTCTATCATGAATTTGGACCTACTTTTGAGTGCATCGGGTTCCTGAAGGCTCAAGACAGGGCCTGGTGCAAAGAGATACAAGCTGTTAATACCTACTTATACAAATGTATGTAATTCATTAAAGGTTATCAGTGTGTCCACATACACATGTATTATCAGAATGGCAGCCATAGCCCATGTTTATCTAGTTCTGCTTGCCCACAGTGTCTTTTTCACACAGCATTATATCCTTGGAAAATTTTCAGTGTACTGCTAATATAAATAAATACAAGCCCAAAGAAAAGGAGAAAGCCTCATATTCATTGGTAACATGAGAACTGACTGATTTATGCATTGCCCAGTTGATTTTTCCTCTGAATTATGTCAACTTCTCTCTCTGTGTCGGTACAAACAATTAGGAAGTTCAAGGTCAACTCCACTTGAATATTTGAGTAGGACCACTGTTCTCTCCTCTTTCTCTGATCTGAATTCGTGATGTAATTTTAGTTTTTAAACAGAGAAAGAAAACTATAACAAGTTTATGTCCATGTTTCAGCCACACTGTCTCTCCCAGACACCAGCAAGGTTTTACAGGTGATTAGGGAATCCATGCAAATATGGACTAATCAGATTTTTCATTAAATGCTGAAAGTCTAAGACATTGTGCCATATTCCTCTCCTGCTGAACTAGCCCTGACTAGGAATATGACTGCAAATACCTCGGACACTTCAACAGATTGTGTAATGACTCCAGAATACTTGATATAAACAAAGATTAGTGCTTGGCTGTGGCAGTACCCTATTTAGGCCAGTGCCCATTTAGGCTGTTTTCCCTCTATTTCTTTGTGAGTTCAGGTCTACAAAAGCAATACAGTATTTCAGCTGGTGCATTTCTAGGGGATTATTGTTCTTGATGGGTGGTTAAACAACATTCAGTGCAAGCAGTGATCGCCCAAATATGCACTGCCTATTGTTTTTTAGTGTTTAAATAGAACACTGTGAGGATAAGTTTGTTTGAAGTAAAGTAGTCTTAGCAGCAGTGTTTATATGTGAAAGTGCATAAACACTATTATTTCTGTAGAGCCAAAAGTGAAATTCCTTCTCTACAGCTAGTTCTGCCTGAGCATATGCTTAAGTTTTGTGTCATAGCCAGCTGATCACGGAATCATGAAATTGTAATTATTACTGACAAAGAGACCTATTAGGTAAGTCCCATGGGGACCAGCACAACATCACTGACAGTAATCTCTCATAATAAATGTAGTTATACAGCTAATGTACGTAATTGGAACTTTCTATCCAGTTAATTCTGCCTGAATGCAGGCTTATATTTTGTATTATTCCCAGATGATCAGAGAATCCCAAAATCAGAATTATTAGTGATAAAAAACCCTATTACGTAAGTCTGCCAGGGAGCAGCATGGCATCATTGACACAGTAATCTCTCAGGATAAATGCAGTTATACAGCTAATTTTAGTAACTGGGTCTTTTTTCGAACAAATACTTTACTTCTGAGGCTGTTTGTATCTGATGTCACTGCAAGAGAATTGTTCTGCAGCACGACTTCAGCTTTGTTAGTGAGGAAGAAACACGAACACTGGTACAGCAGTGCTGTATTTGCAGCAGAATATTGGCTTAAAGAGAATGGCAAAGATATAACAGACAGCTTTTGTTCTTGTTTTTTCCAGGCAGGATGTTTGCCTCTGCTAACTAATTACATAACCAATGGATTTGCTTAGTCTTAAATGTCATGCTCTTGGTGGTGTGAATAGTGTACACAGATACACTTGTGCCTTCAACACACAATATAGTTTGTGTTTCTTTCTCATTTCCTGTGGATTTTTAAAACAAAAACGGAGGCGGGTTTATGAAATGCAACGAGGATTTCACAGAAATTAACAATTGCATTCCTTTATTCACACTTGCACACAACTTATACAGACTTTTTAGGCTTGTATTACTCCGCGGTATGGACACTGTGTTAACAGACATTGGCCGAGAGAGCTGTTTACATGACACTGCTTGCTGTAGTTGGTCATCAAGCACCTCTGCCGAGGCTGCAGGCAGCAGCGTCCAAACTCCTCAATTAGTCCTTAGTTCTCACAGCCTGTGGAATTCCTGCAGATTTTTAGGGTTGGACAAATAATTTCTATTGTCTTCCATCTGAAACTTTTCAAAGAGATGTGTAGGCTGTATCTTTGTAGGAAAATAATCATAGGTAAAATGACTGCCAGTTAGTCTGTGTGTAGCAGTTCACCATGCAGCAGTAGAGCCACACATAAATCAGTGTGTTGATGTCATGTACACACCAGCTTGCCTTTGGCTGTGGCCAGTAGAACAAGCACCTTAGCTCAGGATTTCTAAACCAGTAAATCATTGTATTATTCCACACATTTCTGCAGAAAGCAGTGGTCCAGCCTGCCAGCCAAATCAAGAGATTAAAGAAACAAATGCTCTAGAGAAGAATGGCTCTGTTATCAACAGCCAAAGGTATCTGAAACCCTGTGGAAGGCCAATTCCCCATGGCCCAGCTCAGTTTATCTTGGAATCACATCAGTAACAGGATTTTGCTTCTCTTGAGGATGGCAATAGACAAGAGAAGGCTAAACAGTGTTTTCCTGCTTCTTGTGCTGAAAGGTGAGACAATAAAACAAAAGGCTAAACCCCTCAGCCTAGACCCTGAAACTCTGCTGTGACCATGTTCTGTTAAACGCTTATAGTGGGGATCTGTTCCTTCCTAAACATCTGGCAGCCCTCAAACTTTCAGGCAGCAATTATCTGATCATGCCTCTGCTAAATGGCTGCTCTTAACAGATACATATCTTCATGGTCTTTTTGGTGCCACCTATAGAAGAGATCCCAGGGATACCTTTGAAAGTGTCCACGTTGACCAGATGGTCAGGAAAAGGCAGATTTGTATGGTAGCACCTGACCTCTTACTGTTGTCCTTGGCCTTTCCACCAGCTCTCTGCATTGCCAGCTGGTTTGCTGGATCCTGTTACCAGTTCCTGCTACTCTAGCTCAACACTGTGCTGTAGAATTGCCCTGTGGGAGATTAAGCCTCTCCTACCAAGTACCTGGACTCTGGTACAGTCCTCCTTTAGATGTCAAAAACCAGATTCATTGCTGTTTTTACGTAGGCTGATGTGATCTGTTTTACTGGATACCTGACAGCAGAATGCAAGCAGAGAAACTGACAGCTGGAGATGGAACTGGAACACTGAAGTCTTGTCTGAATTTTAGTTCTCTCCTGATAGGGCCATCTGGGTCACAATCCAGCAAGACAGGATGAATCTGTGTTGGGAGCTTGTACTTGGACATGCTTATGGAAGGGGTGGGAGGAAAATGAGGCTTTCTAAATCCTGCCATTTGGGCTTTCTGATGCAGACAGTGATTAAAAGTTTTAATATGCCTCTCAAAGGTGTAACTCAAAGGCTTTAGCTATTAAAATGGTTTCCACAATGATTCTCTGGCTTGCTCAGGCCATAGCCAAAACACAACCATTATTCAGCTCCCAGTGGAATTAATGGAAACTGTGGTAGCACTCCAGCTTTTGATTGTACTATGTCTTTTTTGACCTTGAAGAACTGTGATGTAAAATCTCTGGGATATTAAAAGCAGCTTGTTGAGGAAAGGAAACAGGGAGAAAGACATGGGGTGGGAAAGGAAAGAGATTTTTTTTTTCATGTTTTTCTCAGTTAGACGTAATACTTAAACTAGTTTGACCAACTCAGCATAGTTCTGTGTCTGGAAATACCTGTTCTATGCAGGGGTTCAGGCAGTATTTTTAAAATTGTTTAATTACATTGTCAACATCATGGATAGTCACTAATGTCAGTCCTGCATGAGATTTGTGAACTCTGTGTGGCTTAGCTGAGATTTGTATTTGTCTCAAGACTCATCCCCTCCCTCCCTGTAGGGGGAACATGTCCCAGACTTGCCTGGAGATTTCTCTTTATCTGACATTGAAAGAAGTACAGATTGCATTTTTGTCTGCCAACAGGTGAAGAAAATTTTCAGCATTGGTTTATGAAATAAAGGGAGCTTGACACAGGGTCTATAAATATTAAACAGCTTATCACATTAAGCTATGGTAACAGCTCCAAAATTAAAGGGAAAATGAGAAAAAGTACCCTGTCCATCATCTCTGAACAACTTTATGTTTCTCTGGCTAAGAAAGGCAATCTTATTTATCATTTTTCAGGTCAGTCATTTTAATTATTCTCAAACAAAACACATTTTGAGCAGAAATTACATTGTTATGTTTGTCTTATTGTAGCACTAAATTTATTTTAAGCTTAAGAAAACATGGAAATTGAACTCCAGATGATGGCTGAGCATTTGTGAATTAAAGCTCAGTTACAGGAGACCAACACACTTTTTAAGTCATAAACTCCATTGGGTGTTATTAAAATCCTCCTTACACCTAGTAACTTTTTGATAACCCTAAAAGATATTCTATTTGGTTTGTCCCAGTAACAGACAAGACAAAATTCCTGTTGAAGTCCTCTCTGAAATTTTGAATGTTTTGAAAAGGAAAAAAACCAAACAAACAAGCAAACAAAAAGACAATTTGGAAATTAAATGGATTATTATAATTTATAATTAAAGGACTCCAAATGTGGGGTATGAGTCAATGTGCTCAAGGACAGGGCTGCCAACTAGAGAGACCTAAACAAGCTGAAGGAATGGGCTGACAGGAACCTCATGAAATTCAAGAACAGTTGCACAGTCCTGACCTGGGATTGAATAACCTGGTCTGACCATGGCTGTGAGCATCACACTGGGTGAGAGACCTCTGAACCTCGCTCCCTGCCAGAATTATCTTATTAGTCTCTGATCCCTTGGCCCTGTGATGAGTTTATTTCTTAAAACACATAAATAGTCCTAAATAAACAAGTCTAAATAAATTTTTTAATTGGATTTTTTTCTTTTAGTCTCTCACAAGTCTTATAGTAGAATATCCTAACTACAGGTCACATATGACCTAGTTCTCCTTGATGAGTATGCTTAATATCTCAGTTCCTTTTACTGCAGTGATATGTGAAAGTAGTTTGGCATAGGCTATGCAGAATAAGAAAGCCAAGATTGTGTTCTTATTTTATGTTCCCATCTCTCCTCTGATGTCAAAGTTTTATTAACAGCCTGACTTGCTGCTGTTACTTAATATGCACCAAAAAAGTTTTCATCTCAAGCCCCATGCAAGAGGAAAATGGCATTCACTGCAGCTTTTTCTGATTTATCAGTCAAATCTGAGCCAAAGGAGCATGTTGCCTTTTCTGTCCCTGCTGTGTTCAGTGACACTGGACTGCCACTAATCAAACCAGTCTGTCAGAGCAAACTTAGAGGCTTCAGGGAATACCAGCCTTGTCGCTGACAGCAGCCTGACCACAGGCCTTATAGGACACTGTTAATGGACTATGGGAAACTGCTAATGAAAAGGCGAGGAGTTTAAAGCAGATATTCAGTGGTTGTGTAGGCAGGGGCACAACCAGTGGTGAGACCTAAGATGCCAAGCCTGAAACTCACCAGTACAAACCAGCTTTCATTTAATTATTAGTTTCTGTGAGAATAGGACATCTTGCTGCTGCCCACCAACTCGAGTGGGTCCAGAGGAACCACGTGGCAGCAAGCTTAGAAGGAAAACAACAACAAGCCAGAACCACTCCCTGGAAAGGGTCTTGGATTTTACCTTATATGTACCTGTTCGCAGCCTTAACCTATGGGGTCAGACCTGTTGTGCCCGGGGCGGGGTTAACTCAAG